>JALPQI010004905.1:0-81281 GCA_025490895.1 Thaumatotibia leucotreta | reverse complement strand
CAGTTATGAGTATAACTCTGCTTTCTAGGTAACTTTATAACGTCAGATTGCTAGCCTGTCCCAAAATGCTTATTTCTGAAACATACTACGGAATTCAAATTCAAAATTCTTTATTTGTCAGAATACAGTACTGATGTTGGTAGTGCAAAATCCTTTCTCTTCGGCTTTTCACGGAAACGCCCGAATTAATCTCCGTCTCAATTAGTTTCAGTGCAATATATACTGCAGTTCATTATGACAGCAATATGAATTCGGATGTTTCCGTGAAAAGCCGAAGAGCAAGGATTTTGCACTATCTGTACATAAAATGTCTTGGTTTTACGAATTTTGTGATGTCAGCCCTATTCAGACCGGATAACCGGCAATCTACGTCATGATTTGATGACGTCATTCGCACAGTGAACAGTTCATCGATTAGTAATTAAAAAGTTTTCTGGACTATTAGTCTCGTATGTTTTTGCGTCCTTTTCAATAGTAATGACTTCCGCTGTTTACTTGATAATGCCCTAGTCGTTAAAGTTTAAATAGACGCGATCAATGTTCCTTTTTGCTATAAAAATCAAGGATATATCAACAAGGTTACACTGTCTCGCTCGCTCATCATTACCACATGCATGCGCAAGCGGTGCTAAATAGACTTTTGCCTAAATAAACTAACAAGACGATTGTACAGATGTAGAGCAAAATCTTTTCTCTTCGGCTTTTCACAGAAACGCCCGAATTAATCTCCCTGTCTCAATCAGCTTCAGTGCAATATAACATACAGGATGGAAAAAGATTTTGGGTCAGTGAAGGCAGCTACCAGATCCCGTGTTGCTACGCGAAAATGGTCTTAGAAGACCTTCCCTCGATTTTAAATTGATGAAGAATGGCGTTTACAGATTTTGAAAAAAAACATAGAGGGTGCGAGAAAATGGTAATTTTTGACAAACTTTTTTTTTGATGGCAATCGATCCTGTTTCTGTTCAAGATCAAAAGCTTGTATGGGACCAAAAAAAATTTTTCGGCTAGAAAAGCCACAAATCGAGATTTAAAATTCTCATACAAATTGTATGAAAATTAAAAATTATTTTATTCACGGTTAATTTTTTTATGCCAATCGAATTCATTCCTATCCAGTACCAATTGTTCCCTACGGGTCAACTTATGGCAATGTACAAAAATGCCAAAATTTCAAAAAAACTGTTTTCATACATTTACCTACTATGGAAAATAAGTGAAACCTTAATTATGTTATCTGTCACGACAATTAGTTGTCCTATGCTAAATGACAATAATACTGTATGAAAACATTAGCAACATTAATTAGCGTCACAGATAATGTAATTAAAGTTTAAATTTTTTCCCATAGTAAATGTATGAAGACAGTTTTTTAATTATTGTTTTTTTTTACGTTGCCGTATGTTCACCTCTAGGAAACTATTGGTACTGCATAAGAATGGAATCGATTGGCATAAAAAAATTAATCGTGCAAAAAAACAATTTTTAATTTTCATACAATTTGTACGGGAATTTTAAATCTCGATTTGCGGCTTTTCTAGCCGAAAAATTTTTTTTGGTCCCATACAAGCTTTTGATCCTGAACAGAAACAGGATCGATTGGCATCAAAAAAAGAGTTTGTCAAAAATGACCATTTTCTCGCACCCTGTATACTTTTTCAAAAATCTGAAAACACCAATCTTCTTTAATTGGAAATCACGGGAAGGTCTCCTAAGACCATTTTCGCGTAGCTACACCGGATCTGTTAGCTGCCCTCACTGACCCAAAATCTTTTTCCACCCTGTATACTGAAGTTCACTGTGATAGCCATTTATGAAAGGATTTTGTACTACATCTGTATACAGATATGACTGAAAATGCAATTCTCAAAAAAGTTTCATTAGAAACCACGTCGATATTAATAAAAATTGGTCTATAGGCTGGTAGAGTCCAAAATGTTTAAATGAAACGCTCTTTATTTGTAACCAAAAATGTACATATAGGAATTTGTAAACATTTTGTGGAAACTGAACCTTTGCCTCAGGAACCAATCGAGGGGGAGGGGGGTTAGATCAGTTATTGCTTCTACCTATTAAGCGTTTTTTTTTTGGTTTAAATATTTTAGGAAATATGGTGGATCTCGCTCAGCATCTTCAACTTTACCAGCCTACCAATTATCAATATCATCAATACCATATCGAGATCAAAATGCACAAACTTTTTCATAAATGCTCGAAAATGGAACCGTAAGATGGGGCTATTTGAGATCCACGGGGCTATTTGGTAACAAGGACAAAACAGCATTTAAGCCCGATTTCTTTTTAGCATTGAATTTTCATGATCATGAAAATACGTGGTCCCAAGATTGTTCCAAATCTTACGATACGAACTTTTATATGGGTCTAACACCTTTAACCTCGTGAGGCCATGAGTCATAATAATATATATATTACATAAAATTTTGACTTTATAGATACAGTATCAAAGTTAGAATTCGGTTGAAGTAAGTGACGTCACCAGGCCTCAGGAGGTTAATTTCGATGTTACCATGTAGCCCCTTGGTTCTTAAATAGATCTTACGGAATGTTATTTTCGCAGAGATGTATTCCTGGATTCGTGAACGCGGCTTACGAAGTGCCCATGGAGGCAACCAACACCTGCGGAGACCACGGGGAGACGCAATTCTGCGTGCAGACGGCTGCTGGGCCTTCTAGCAGGTACGATTCAACTATTCTAGGACCTTTTGACCGTCAGACGGCGAAGCAATATGCCGAGCTCAAGACGCAACCCGTTCATGATTATTTAAGCAAATTTTTGCGATTTACCGTGTATAAGGTGCATTCGCTATTCTAACCCCCTACTCTACGAAATTCAATCGTTACACAAAACGTGATTCGTTGATTTCGTAGAGTGGGTGACAGAATAGCGAATGCTCGTTTGGTCTGAATGCACCTTAAGTCGCTATTATATCGTCGAAGTTAACGGCTGCAGCCGTCGTTGGCGCCCATGGCAAGACTTTCCAGCGTCAAAAAAAAAATATTGTAATCGAAATTAACAGCTCCAAATCCCATCAGCTCCAGATCCTGTGAGACCTGCAAGCCTGGCCAGTTCTCCAGCCGCTACCTGACTGACACGCACTACGAACACAACGACATCACGTGGTGGCAGTCGGAAACCATGAAGGAGCACATCCAATACCCTAACCAGGTCAACCTGACGCTGCATTTAGGTGAGCATTGGGTAACATGGAACGGGGTGACTTTAGAGAAAAAATGGGGTTACTTTGATAGATTTTTTTTTATACCACGTCGGTGGCAAACAAGCATACTGCCCGCCTGATGGAAAGCAGTCACTGTAGCCTATGGGCGCCTGCAACCCCAGGGGTGTCACATGGGCGTTGCCTTGGGAAAACCTTGGCAGGGAGCTCATTCCACAGACGGACCGTCCGCGGAAGGAAGTTCCTCTGAAACCGCAATTATTCATGTAAAATAATTAATTATTAATTATTTATGTAATTATTGATGTAAAATAGCCATAAAAGTCTGAATTGAATTTAATTTATAGGTCCTTTTAGGTTATAAGGTGCCTTATTAAAAATCCGATTAGACTCCACTGACATATGGCGTAAATAAATATACAGTATGAGTTAAACTAAGATTTCAAAATTGACCCTGCTTTTTAAAGTCACCCCGTTCTACGGTAACGGCCCGCAAACTTTGGAATCCACAAAGGGTGCAGGATACACTAAAAACGAATAGTTACCAAAGTGACTTAGGTTGGCTATATTACGAGGAAACTTTGATATATGATATGAAGGGTCCACTCAAAAAACATGTCCATTGCTTAAAAAAATCAGGACAAATTCACACCTTATTCTGTTAAAAGTAAGGTCGTTTTTCCTTCTGTAATTTGAATTGACTAGACAAAGACATGTTCTTTCCGTGGACCTTTCATTACCAAACAACTGGTGTAATCAACAAAAAACTGGTGTAATCAACCAAATTAATTTAGTAGAATGCCAGCATAACAAGTTTTGTAAAATAAAATTAAAAAATTGTGATAGTACCGAATTCAACCTTAATTTCTGGTTAAAATTACGCAAGATCTGATAAATCCAACTTAGCATTTTTTTTAAGGGGGTAAGAAAATATTACTATTCTTACACATTCTCGTCAATTGTCCACAGGCAAATCGTACGACATCACATACATCCGTATCGTGTTCTACTCGCCCCGACCTCAGAGCTTCGCCATCTATCGGCGAGCTAATGAAAACTCCGAGTGGGAACCATACCAATACTTCAGGTAAATGTTACTCTGGGGAAAGTTTCCACTTGGGAATATTGCCCATACTGTGTTGGGAAAATGGCCGGGAACGACCAATCACAAGCAAAGAATGCTCAGATGCCACCGAGTCGGCAGGTTAATGGCGGCAGGGTCTTTGAATCATTGATTGAACCTTGATAGAAACCTGTGTTAAAGGAAGTTTTCAGAGGAAGGTTCATCAATTATTCGAAACATCAAATATATCACTGTTCCGGGTCTAATTTGTACTCGGTTCTGTAGCTTAGGGTGTGATGTGAATATTTGTAATTTTTCAGAATCAGTATCATAAGCTTTTTCAATCCTTAAGCCCTCGTATGCCTTGGCGTGGATTCGCGTACGAGAAAACTATTAGAAAAAATATTTCCGGCACACGATTTGTTAAAGAAGCAATAAGTCTCAAGTTATTTTTTTTTTATTTCGCTACTATTTTCACAGACTGTAAATAATACCTATGTCAGTAAAGTGGGGTAGGATTCTTTCGGAAATGACCGACGTTTGTCGATCATATAACCCTCGGTTTTATGAAAAGGAAGGAAAAAAGGTACTATTTACATTTGTCACTACCCCAAATCTTCCTGTGGGTCGTAAAACTCGACTGAGGGATTTAAGTGACACTGAATATTCGTTTATGCGTCAAAATTCTTTTTGTTGTTTTTTTCATACCACTCTATCACGCTTTTAGTTGCTGTTTCGACTCAGTACATAAAAAAATCCGGTGCACTTGTACACGCTTTCTTTTTCACGCTCGATTTTAATCCATACATCAAAAATTAGAAACAAAACATCATCTAATACAAAAATCACAACTCTGTCACGTTTTTTAGGGACACAAAATATGACAACGAAAAGAATTTTGACCCTAGAAGATTGATGATGGGCCGCAGCGATAGTATGTGTACACTACTGCGATGCCAACCCACCTAGCGTGTCAATTATGAGCATTTACCTCCTATTGCGTCCATAAGCTTAGTTAATATGAGAGGCTTACTCGCAAGTGCAGCAATGGAATGAGAGAGGCTTAATATTTGCATTTCGTATGTGCAGTGCATCATGTCGAGACATGTATGGGGTTCAAGAGCAGCGGGCAGCCGACCTTCAGGCGGAAACCAAGGCTCTTTGCACCAGCGAGTATTCCGACATCGCCCCACTTTCTATGGGTAACGTGCTGTTCTCCACCCTGGAAGGGAGACCTTCTGCTTACACTTTCGACAGCAGTCCTGAGCTGCAGGTAAGAACTGATGGTTTTGAACGTATGTAAGGGTCTCACCAAACTAGTCGACGCCGTTTCGGCTAATCGCGTACGGAAAAAGCTTTATGTCAACGCAATAAGAGCGAGGACATCGTAAATCGGCTCGGCTCACGCGAAACGACGTCTTTCGACGGGAAAATGGCGTTTTGCCGTAAAGCTGTTCGCATTCGTACGACCCCGTTTGCAGCCTAACGCACACGTTCGCATTCGTAAATCTCCTAATACCGCCGTACGGTGCCGGAAAGAGTTGAACGGCTCCGATCACGGCCGAGTACCTGCGATAAGCACCGGTCAGAGCTGGCGGAAGCCGTTCAGCGTCTTCGACGGCCGAACATAGCTGACGACGGCCGAAATGAGCCGATGACGGCCGAAGTAGCTACTGATGCGTTTGTATTTATTCATTTGAATTATTACCCACATTAAAATCTGCAATAGATCTGACAACACGAAGTAATACTGTCGTAATCATACACGTCTGTTTAATTTCAAACTAGTTTCTAACAACTAGTCTCCAAAAATGAGATTTACGATTGCCGATCACCCGCTGTCCTATCTAACTGTTCGTCGGATTCGGCGGCTGTACACGTGCTGTCGGACGTCTCGACGGCAGGACGGAGCACGGGAGAGCCGACCGCCGCTTTACAACTGCTACCGCAGGCGATCGAGCGTTTCTACGGCCGCAAGGAGGATGAGACTGCTTAACGCAGGTGTTCAACCGCGGAGACGGTCGATCGGCTAAATGCGAATAGTGTGGTGTAAAACACTCGGCGAAAGCCGACTCCGCGTCGATTGGTTTGGTGAGACCCTAAGTCACTACCCCGATATAACAAGATAGTGTTTCTAATTTGATCCTTATCGTATACGATTACAGAACGGCATCTTGGCTAAACCTGATTTCAAATACCATAGCCCGATGCCACATAAAACTTTGCAGTGGCATCGAGTATACCTCAAGCAATCTTTATCCCCAGGAATGGGTATCAGCCACCGACATCCGTATATCCCTGGATCGGCTGAACACCTTCGGAGACGAGATCTTCGGCGACAGCTCCGTGCTGCAGTCCTATTGGTACGCCATCGCTGATGTGGCGGTGGGTGCAAGGTGCACGTGCAACGGACATGCTTCTGTCTGCGAGCGGGTGAACGGGCTTATGACTTGCAGGTTAGTAAAACTTTCGTTTAGGCGGAGGTCGTCATATTCTTAGTACTCGTAAGTCCCTTTCGAGATAGGTCATGTTCGGTAGATACCACTTTCTGAGGATGTCATGTTCTGAGAAGGCCGCTTTCGGAGAGCGACACGTTCTAATTACGTCACATGCTTATATCGCCACTTTATGAGTTCGTCGCTTTCTGAGTTGTCGCATTCGGAGTACGTCACTTTCGCATTTTACGGCGCTCCTTCTTGTTTTTTTTCCAAGTTGACTCCTCAGAAAGTAATGATCCTGATCAGGAATGGGATCGATTGGCGTCGAGTTTTTTAGGAGTCAACTTGCGAAAACATACAGGAGCGATGGTTTGACTCGCCTATTCAGAAACGTTTACGTTAGTAAGCTAAGTAAGGTACACTCGGCTAAGATCGGATCTAATGTAAGATCGGATGACCGCAAAAATACTAAAATAGTAGTAGTTTTCCTCACTTGCTGTATTATGCGTGACGCCATTTCACCCCGCCCCTCTCGCTAGTATGCAGCAACCGCTCAGCCGCATCAGTCGTGAGCTACGAACGTTTAAAAAAAAAGTGAATATTTCCGATAATTTTTGCAGATCCGATCTTTAACAGGAAGCTATGCACCTTCTTCTCCTTACCTTAGAAATTAATTAGATACTAGTCCGATCTTAAGCCAAGAAGGCTTTTCTGTTGGGTGTCTTGAAAAAAAATTAGTGCAAGTTTGAGTGTCGATTACTCCTACGCTATTCGGCTGAGCGGCATCAAGTTTTATATTGAAAGCTTGATTTCTTTTTTATCACGTACATGACACATCTTCAGGTTAAAGTTAGTGAGAATAAATTTATGATTTGTTTTTGCGACATCCTTTCAACTCGCCGAAAAATAGTCCGGTCTTACCCGGGTGTAGCCTACTTATTGTCCTTTTGCTCTTATCAATGTCTATTAGACTGGAAGGGACAGACAAATAGCGGCTTGCTAAGTATTATTTATTTATCGTATGGCTATCTTAAATACACCGTGTTTTTATTAATTTCCGTTAAATTAAAGAGTAGCTTATTTAGGTCAAAAATAATTTTATCTAAAAAGTAGTGTCTTAACTCTTACTGTTATTGATTTATTATATCCTAATGTTACTCAAAATTGCGGGAATATACTCGGAAATGTTCGAGAATTTTCATGAGAATGTAAGAGTAAGTTCTCATTGAGAATGTTTCCACGAGAACGTATAAAAATATGTTATAAATAATTATTTTAAATCGTAAATACATAAACAAGGCAGTAAAATAACATAAGACATGTATCTAGTACAGTCTTGGCGTGATTAGATTATTTGTTAAATTGAGATTCCCGAGAACATTATCTATGCAAGTTTCGCAACTTATGAAAGTTATGAAACTTCTCCTCGGTACAATGCCACCCGTCAGTCGTCTTATTCTTATGTATGTTATCTCACACTTTCCATTACAATTATTATGTATGAAAATGAAAACTTTACGAAATTAACAAAAGCCGATATTCCAAGCAACTTCTATTAATGTCCCAAGTAACCTGTCAAATTTAACCGAAATGTAAAAAAACACCCTATATATCACTGGATATATAATATCCATACTGGGTTTGTTGTGACTGTTTTGTTGATGCCATGTACTCGTACCGTACTCTTCAGTAAATATTGTATATAATATAAATAATAATATAAATTTTGAGTGCCTAAGCCCTTTCCCCCTTATTCATAAACGTTTGTTAACTTAAGAAGCCGCTAATAATTGTTTGTCCCTTTCGGTCTTAACAATGTGTCCATAAGAGCAAAAGGGACAAACAATAGGCTACTTGACTCATATCAAATTTAGTGCAAAAAATATTATTTTCCGTAGTATTTATTGAAAAGATCAATATTTTTCGATTACGGTGTATTAAAATTGTTTGATGGGTACATATTTTTAATTGAAAAATTTGTTTTATTTTTTTTAATTTCGTACTCTGAAAACGGTGTCGGCCATGATGTGACGTCATATGATCTTAAACTAACTTCATGTCGAATCTTATATGAGTGAAGTTCGCCATGGACATGTGGGCATGTAGCTTTGCTGTGACATTAGTGACATGTCAAATATTTGTTTTCGGTTTGAGTGACGTCACACCACAGATAATCTAAGCATTAACATGGCTAGTATCGTTTTCGCGCGGTAACGAAAGTTTAAATTTTAAGATATAATTTAGCGGTTTTTAGGTCGTGAAAAAATATATTTGTATTTTTTTTCCGTTAATCTGATATTGATTAATAATATACGACAAACTTTAAAAATGGGTCAAGTAGCCTATTATTAGCGGCTTGTTAAGTTAACAAACGTTTATGAATAATGGGGTTATCTACGATAAATACGTCATCTGCGTCGAGCACATAGTTCATCGGTTGCATTGCATCGGCTAACAGCTGACAGATTATTTGTCATATCATAACCATAACATATTATGAGCAACTGAGTTTTTTGCTGCGAATGGATTACAGAATCTCGCAAGAATTACAGACTTCAAGTAGTTTCAAGCTTCAGGACTCAATTAATTTCATGTAACACAACACATCGTTGGCAAGTTTTGAATTTAAAAAGTGCCATCTACCGGCAACTTTGGCAACTCAATTATCTAGGTATAAAAATATGGGGCAATTTTAAATCTCAACAATTAGTTCGTTTGGAAAAGTGAAAGCATGTAACATACAGGGTGTAATCGATAAGTGTTTACAGGCCATAATTCCGTAAATATGAGAAATATCAGAAAACTTTTAACTGATATGGAAAGTACGTTACCCAACAAGTAAAATTACATTAATTACTTTTTCTAAATAGATGAAGTAATATTAAAAATACTAAGTTAAAACGCTCCCATACATTTAGTATGACGACTACAGCCTTAAAGAATGTCGGGCGTCGTAAGAAATAAAACTGTTAGAGATTCGTTATTTGTACGAATACATTGTAATAAAATAATAATACTGTTTATGAAATAATTAATCTAACAATTATTCTTAAATAAAAAAAATATTCGTATTAAACAAGTCTTTGAATGAAAGGTGAAACTTACTAAATGTATGGAAGGGTTTGAAGTTAATATTTGGGATATTTCTGATTTTATTTCAAAATTATTTAAATGTAATTTTACTTGTTGCATAACGTACTTTCGATATCAGTTAAAAATTTTCTGATATCTCTCATATTTACGGATTTATGGCCTGTAAACACTTATCGATTACACCCTGTATATCGGCACATTTTTCTGCAAGATGCCTTCTCGTTCCGCACAAGCTAAGTGTTGAGGAGAATTGTGAACTATAAAGGCAGTCTCGTGACATTTCGAATTCTCTTTCAAGTGTCTCACGGCTCATTCTCATTGCAAAAACTAACTTTTGGTTAAACTGGAGATGTCAATTATGGTATGTATATTTTGCATGTCAGTCAATGTTCTGAACTGATTTAGGTATTTCTACATGTACATATTACTACTATTAGGTATTACTTCATTTACGATAAATTTTAAGGATCTAAAGACCTAACTGAAAAAATCAGTCGAGAAAATTGTTATCATTAATTCATTATTAATCGTGTGTTTATATTGAAGTTTTGTGAGTTTCGTCGTTAATTCATTTATCGCATTTTACGGGAGTGTCACGTAAGAGACTATCTTTACTTTTGAGAAATTTCGTTAGGAAGCTGAGTAGGTATCTGTTTAGGGCATTTCGGTGTGACTTCGGTGGCAGCCTTATCTCACGAATCCCGTGAGAGATGCAAGAACTTTTGGATATATTGGTAGACGTAGTTGACAACTACTTATTTATCTGAAATATGTATGAGATACCCGCGGAAATCGGGTAATAATGTTGCCACCGAAGTCACAGCGGTTGAAACGCTCGGAGAAATGACTGTTAATAATATCATATTGATCAAGGCTTTAGGATTGACTGTGTTTATAACCAGCTAGCTCATTTTATACAGGTAAATACCATATCGTGCAAACAAAAGTTTGGCGCCTTGGGATAATTCCGAAAGGAGTATAATTCCGAAAATCACTGGAAGATCACTCGTAATTACATCTTAAGTGTCTTCTTTGGGAATAACCCGGTGTTTTTGATCCTTGTTTCCCGTCCATTACAGTTAAGGATTAATACAAAAGTATTACTATATCAAATAGTATCCAATGTGATGAGTGTAGATTGAAGAAACTGATTGTAAGTCTTTATTCATGTATATTTCATACAAAAATCTGAAGGAGTAAACTAAATCTTGATATTTCCTCTCTAACAGTTGCTTAAAAGTTGGTTTTGTAACGAGATTGGTAAATTCCTGCTAGGAAACCTACTTGTTCATCATTTTGACGATGGTTACGTGCGAGGCAGTTCATATTCGCACTCCAATACCTGGTAGGTACTGTATTAAGAAATTTATTTTCTATTACATTACCGGCACACGGTTTTATTCAAGGAAAGAAAATTCCTACTACAATACCCGGTTTTGAAGTAGGAATAATTTGTGGACTCCCAGTGCTGGTTATGTAACTTGGTAATGGACGGGGAACAAGGGGTTTTAGACATTCGGAATTACCCCAGTATACCTACATCCTAAGTAGATGTCGTTGAATTCTCCTTTTGCTGATAATCTTACAATTTTTTCATCTTCCAGATGCGAACACAACACTGCAGGTCGATCTTGCGAGCGATGCCGAGAGTCCTACAACGACGCCCCGTGGGGCCGAGCCACCACCACCAACGTGTTTGAGTGTAAAGGTGAGGCCAGAGAAAATCTGAGGGGTTACCACGATCCATTAATGCGTTTCAGTTTAGGACCTTAACTGAATCGCGATGTGTCAATTCCATAGAATAACTGTCAAAAACTGACAAGCCAAACCTAAACTGGATCGCATTTAAGAGATCATGGTACCCTCCAGTACAAAATAATTCGGCGCGCAATGTAGAGCAACATGCTCAAGTTAAACGCTCGTTGACAGCTAATTTCAAAAACAGATAATGTAACTGCCATAATATATCAGTATTAACAAATTTTCGTACCTACATTGCTGCTCCGGAAATCTAAAATAATACGTGTGGTCAAAGTGAAGAGTAACTTAAAAAAAACTCGTAATCCATGTTTACAGTAATGAATCCCATTCCTGGTTTAATTTATCGTTCGTATGATATTTACACACGGTATGTAATTTGATTTGATTTATTTTCAAAATAAATTACAACATAAGCATCTAGCGGGCCAGCAAAGCGGTGGCAACTAACAGGTTACTGATTGTCTCCTGTTCGTTGCCGCCGCGATTTGGGCTCTACTTTTCACTTACGATCAGGTGGAGTGCATGGAGCCGGGTGCCTGTCGTGTCGCATAACGTCGATTGTCCTAAAATTTTTTGGCCGAGAATGTTTGGCATAATGTTACATGGCATACTACTTGTTTAGCCTACTTAATATTGCGCATACACGTTTGAAATACCTACACCATATTTATTCTAATATTGATTACTCGAACGTCAAATGACCTAAAGCATAATAATCCTAATGTTCATTGTAATAAATATTGTTTTCCCTACTACTCGAACTGTCAATTTTCACTGCGCCTACTTTTATCATGTCCGAAATTTTATTAAAAAAGGCATTTTAATAACAACATGCAAAACATTTGAACAACAGGGTGAATGGTTAAAAATTTTTTTCCAGTAATAAACCAGGGTAAAACCGACGTGGATTGGTTAGGTTTCGAAGCTAGGGCGGGGCGGAGTGAATGGCATGGTCTATAAATACTTAAGTATTTTTAATCAATTGTTTCCACATCCTCATACTTACAAAACCAAAAAAAGGGGTGACGGGGGGTGAAGCCCCCCACCAGGTGGCTCGGGGGGCGAAGCCCCCCGCATTAAAAAAGAAATAATCTGAACCTCCCCTACCTTAACCTGGATAGGTTCGTTAGGTACCTTTTATCCCTTAGAGCGGAAATAGAAGCCCCGCGCAGCGGGGCTTCGTCGACCGGTTCCCAGGTCGAAATTGCTCACTAAAATTCTTTGGACAACAGGGCAAATTATTTAGTAATAGTTCAGTATATGGATTAAAAAAATATTTTTAAAGTTAGTAAAGGGTAGGTAATCACTTTTAGTACATGAAATAGTAGGAACATCACCATTATGCACAATAATTTTTCGATATACAGTGTAAACTCTTTATAACGTTTTCCTTTATAACGATAACCTCCCTATAACGTTGAAGTGAGTATAACTTGGTTGGTTTGCGTTAAAACCCACATATAAAACACTCTTTATAGCGATACGCCATTCTCTATTACGAAGAAATGAGTGAAATATTTTTAGACAGTAAATATGTATTATCGGTAACAAGACTTTGAAGCTCCGAAACATCCTTGGTCGGTCTAGCTTTTGTTATCCTTAATTGCCTTGAACACGTGTAGTATGTTGTTTTCTCGAAAATGATGGGCTTCGACCAAGCATACTTGGTACCATCGTAGTATCAGTCTTGTTAATTTGGTTGTTTTTTTTTGTTGTCTCCGTATAACGATAACTCTCTATAACGATAAAAAATGCTCAGTCCCTTGAGTTTCGTTATAAAGAGTTTACACTGTATATACATTAGACACGGAAATCATTAGGCCAAACAATATTTAGGAACAACCAAGTTAGGATTAACAATTTCGGCATAACAAAAATATGCGCAGCAATGTTTATGCCATTCATTTTTCGGCGTAAAGTTGTTATGCGACAAATTTTTCGAAATAAAAACATTATGCCACCCGATATAGACCCCATGGAGCCACTTTGTTGTGCCAACGTTATTTTTATTGGGTTGGCAACGCGCATGTGACACCCTGAGGTTGCAGGCGCCCATAGGCTACGGTGACTGCTTTCCATCAGGCAGGCCGTATGCTTGTTTGCCACCGACGTGGTTTAAAAAATAAATAAATAAATAAACTATGACAAACAGCTATATGAATTTATTCGTTGCTGTCCCGATTTGGTGGTGTATATGTATAAGGTTATGCGGGACAAATGCAACTATGAGGTAAATGCGACTAATTAAAATTACTATTGATTTATTTCTAAGATCTAACTTTTGAAATATACATTGTTTGATCTATCGAAAGCAACGCAATATGAAGTAGGATATTTTTACAAAACCTATTAGATAAATTAAAATTAGTTGAGGTTCCGTCGTAGTTGCATTTGCCCTATATGACCTTACAAGCTTTTATTTGTTGCTGTCTCGATGTTTGTCTATAATGTTGTGAGAAGAGTAACTACTAATACTTATCTAATTTAGGAAAGCTATGCTATGCGAATGCACGTATTTACCTAGTTACTGATATTGAAGACATGTATTGTATGTGCTTTATTTAATTTACTGTGGGGCTAAGTTGATTTGTTTATTGTCCCATTAATTTCCGTTATAGGTTTTTTAGAAGCAATTCCGTCTTAGCAATAAGACTTGTTGTTTATGTCTTGAGTAACTATTTCACCATTTTTATTTACTTGTCACGTATATATTTTTAAGATACATGTTTGAAAAATTAAGAACAATATTGATTCTTTACATTTAAGTACCGGAGACCCCTGGAATATCTGTACTCTGTGTTTTCTGAAAAATAAATTATTATTCTTTATTTTTATTCTTAAGTATATTAAGTTAAATTTGTTATGAATGAGGATATTAGTTAATGTGACACACTTGTTAAAACGACACGTGTTTTAAGTAAAACCTAATGAATAATACTTATTAATCGTACTGCTGCCAGCGAATTGAATATTACTTTTATTTAATTGATAAAAATTGTGTAGGTGTTTGTTTTACCATATCAAAAAATTACCAATGTCTGTTTTTCATTTGAATACAAAATATTGTTGTGTTAATAATTGAATTGACGCATGCTCGAGGCAAGCTTTGAATCTAATTAACCCATTATAGACTGAGTTTTTTTGAGGTCTCCGATTTTTGTAATTTTTTAATATGTTGATTATAGTCGTATCTTTAACGATATTTCGATACTAAAAAAATTGTGTGACCTTCGGTTTTTGAAAAAAATGCTGGTACCATATGGGACCGCTAGGCTCTTACATAGGTAAACATTGGAAATTACCAATGGAATCATCATGTACTCCTTAAATGTTTATTCTCATTTATTTAATAAATCTTAATCTATATTTTGCATTAAAAAGCAAGTAATATCAATTGGGATACCCTATTTAAAAAAATATATCTTTTCAGTTATAGTTTCATGGTCTGTCAACATGACCACTGAATTTTATAATACAAATACCTGAGTCTCATTGTCTGCAATTTGGATTATTTGTAAATAACTAAGCATATTTTTGTCAGGATCTTCATGGGAAGCTATGGCGGGATCTAAAAGGACAATTTAAAGATCAAGTTTTGATAGTGTTTCAAAATGACCAATTTGGCCTTACAATTTAAAGTACATAAACTGCATCAAAAATTCTATAAAGACGAAAAAATACGTTTATATGATAAAGACACAATTCGAATATTTAATTAATGTAAAATTAGCATGCTTACAAATAAATAAATTAACTTAAAATATTTTACACAATAAAATAATAACGCACAGGGAACGGCTAGCGATCCCATTTGGTACCAGTAATTTTAACAAACAATATTTATAATATTTATACGTACCAGGATTATTCCGAATAATTTATTTAAAAGCAATATCATTACACTGTATGGTTTTTCAATAATATTGATAATGTGTTCATCAGTAAATAAAATATTAGAAGAAACTTCAACCGCGTGACCAACTTTCTTCGAAAATTTGCAATGCACGGAGTTGAACCTTCTATCACACCCAACTTCGGTCAATAGGGTATAATTCTGGAACGTTATAAGTAGCACCGTGTCCTCATTAATAATATCTAATCAATTAAATATCGTTAAAACGTCATAAGTTAGAAAAAGTTGCAAATTTTAAACTCGCAAAAAAGTGGTCCCGTATGGTACCGCTAGTCTAAAATGGGTTAAAAAATAATTTCAAAACTAGATTTTCTCATTATTACTGATACTCATAACTACTTACATTTTTACTCAACTAATCTCGAATACAGGCAAAGAAATTAATGAATGCAGATTCAAAGAACTTACTTAAATTATTTTAATCTAAGCTGCGCGCGATGGTTCTACTTTTATCCAGGTTTAGCAAATAGCAATTCTAAATAAAAACACATTTTGGTCATAAATATTGTTTTGTATGAGTTAGGTTACAAATGTTTCCTGTGGAAATTATGAAAGTGAAGGGCTATAAAACCCTAATTTCTTATTTACGAATACAAGCAGATAGGCGACTTCTGATCTTTATTCATTATATGGTAAAAAGAATTAGTATGTCCCAGAAACGTTAACTTTCACAATGTCCAGAGGAAAGATGCCTGTTTTCGCGAACGCTGTATGACCCATTTTCGTACACAAACTCCTACTTTTCAAACATGTACAGTCGACAAAAAAGTCTCCTTTACAGCTCACAAGTGCAAACATCTTACCACGGATGCGCGATACACATAGAAACTCGGTTGCAACGAACGCTCATGCTGTCGCGTGGCGCGACAGCATGAGCGTGTTTGCACGTGCACGTTTGCACGTGTTTGCAGCGTGTTTGCACTTGTGAGCTGTAAAGGAGACTTTTTTGTCGACTGTAAATTTTCCGTAAAACTTGCCCCTAAAACAATTTATCCTTACAGCATGCAACTGCAACGGTTTCTCCAACAAGTGCTACTTCGACAAGGCTTTATACGAGCACACAGGCCATGGTGGCCATTGCATAGATTGCGCTGAAAACAGAGACGGCCCGAATTGTGAACGGTGCAGAGAGAACTATTTCTCGTCGCAGGGAGACATTTGCTTGCCGTGTAATTGTGACCCTACTGGTGAGTCAACATATCATATTTAATATCTTCTTCGGTTACCGCGAGGATTACACATGAAATAAAACTATGAAAACGGATGAACTCGCGTATATTAACTAATTTTAACATCATTCCGTCGTTTCGAACACTATACAGGGTTCGTGGTCTGCGGATGACTGACAATGGAGGAAATTTGATAGATAGAAAGATAAGTGCAAAACTACTCACAAACTAAACTAAAGTGTTACGTCGGAATGAAGTTAAAATTAGTTAATATACGCGAGTTTATCCGTTTTCATAGTTTTATTTCATATTATATTTATTTATACTTTTCACCGTCCACTATAACAAAAAATAACGCTATAGGCGTCAGCATATGTCGTAAATGCATTACTCTCTAGGGTGTACTGAGGTAATTCCGAATGTCAAAAAACGTCGGATAATTTCGAAAGAAGACGCTTAATACTCGTAAATGTGTCTTCACCCAGACACATTTACGAGTATCAGCATGCGTACGCATTTTTTCTATAGAAAATGTCAGTTTAGTATGGGGCCGCGTCCAGCTTTCCGCACGCGTACGCATGCTTACACATTTCATACTAAACGGCCAATTGTATGAGACAAAATGCGTACGCATGCTGATAAATGTGTCGATCTTCACCCTAAGAAGGTGTAATAACGAGTGATCTTCCTGTGGTTTTCGGAATTACAGTACTTTCGGATTTAACCCAAGGCATTTTTTAGGTAAATAATGATATATACGTGCATATGTCACTGATCATTGCATATGATGCCAACATGCCATTCTGCAATTGTATACGAGCTGTAATAAATGTGTGACAATATCAGATTCGTACAAAAAGTCGCGTGACTATTTTCATACATTTTTATAGTCACGTGACTTATCGTATGCAATGGAGAGGGCTATGCTATACCAGTAATTGGAGTTCGAGGCCAACGAAACTACGACAGGTGCGTTATTGTCAAATCTGTCAAAGTCTCTTATGTCATTGTCAAGTAAAGTTTTCAGGTTTCCACAACCTTTTTGTTATTTAATTTATTTATTTAAAATAATTCCTAATAAAAACATTATATACCACTGTAATGTTTTTACGCGTTTCAGTTTAATATGGCTATCACAACTAGGATTTTCTTAAAAACACGTACCTTAAAACTTTTCTTTTCTCTTAACTAACATTGATATGACAACATTTTCTTGTAAAGAACTTAAAATTACCAATGAACACAAACGACAGCGTGCCATATTTATTAAGACAGTACATATAACATTTCACCCAGTATATTTCATTTGGAATTTAATTTTTTGATGATGGGGTGTATAGCGAAGCTAAACATAGCTGAACCAAGTTATTATATATCTCTGTAATGTTTTTACGCGTTTCTGATTAATATGGCTGTCACGACTAGGATTTTCTTAAAAACACGTAAATACCTAAAAACTGTTCTTTTCTCTTAACTAGCATTGATATGACAACATTTTCTTGTAAAGAATTTAAAATTACCAGTGAACACAAACGACAGCGTGCCATATTTATTAAGACAGTATTTATAACATTTCACCCAGTATATTTCATTTGGAATTTAATTTTTTGATGATGTATAGCGAAGCTAAACTTGGCTGAACCAAGTGGGTCACCTTGTTAACAACCTATAGAAGAAAACAAAACGTTAGGTCTCTATGATAATTTAAATGGAGAACTATAGCACTGCCAAAGAAATTTGTAGGTCAAAGGAATTTTACGAATACGAAATGTGAACTTAAAGCACGCTACAATGTATTATTCTGCAATTTTCTAAACGTATGCAGAAATAGGGTTTTAATTTATGTGTAGTTAAATTGCTGTACCAAATGTTATTAACACCTGAGGTGATACCAGCGCAATACCAACTTTGTTACTAATAATTGCGGATAATTCCGTTTTTATTAAAATATCTTATATTTACGTGAAAATAAGTAAATAATATTGTTTCTATAAATTAAACAATTAAAATTACCAATAAATAAGATATCTCAACGTCTGTTTTTAGAAAATAAGGATTTACTATTGTATGAACATTTCATTGTTGTGGCAATATTTTCGTAGATTCTTTGGCTTCGAACTCCAATTAGTGGTTTAGGAGTCTCTCTGCGTGATCGTATTAAAAATTAGACCATCCGCAGCAGAACCAAAGTAACCGAAATAGTTCTCCGCATCGCTAAACTGGTAGTGGGCGGGGCACATTGCGCGTAGAACCGATGGCCGTTGGGGCGGGAAGGTTCTTGAGTGGCGGCCGCGTACCGGAAGGTGTAGCGTGGGTAGGCCCCCCACAAGGTGGACTGATGACCTGATGAAGGTCGCAGGAGTCCGCTGGATGCGGGCGGCGCAAGACCGGTCATTGTGGCAATCTTTGGGGGAGGTCTATGTTCAGCAGTGGACGTCTTTCGGCTGATATGACGATGATGATGATGATGACTTATCGTATATGATTGCAAAATGGGGTCCATTTACTCAGGTTTTTATAGTTATCGGTGTCAAAAAGGTAATTTTCTGAAAATGATTAAATAAATAAATATACAATCAACTTATGCCGTGTGGTGACGGCATAAAGAATACATTTGTCACCACCCCAACTCTTCTTGCGGGTGTCGTAAGAGTCGACTAAGGGATTGAAGTGTCACTGACCATTTTACAAGATTGATGATGGGTAGCAGCGTCATCATAGTGGACACATTACTGCGATCGCCAATCCGCTTGCCCAGCGTGGCGATTATGGGCATTTACCTCCTATTAATGCGTCTATACGCATAGTTAATTGGAGAGGCCTACGTCCAGCAGTGGACTAATATAGGCTGATGATGATGATGATGACAATCAACTTTGGAGTCAAGTCCATATTATTGCGAACAATGACGCACATTTAATTTTGTCCGATCTCTGATAATAACACAAGAGGGACGAATAATCTATCTCGCGGCGATATACTGTGGCACCAATTATATGCTAAGCCCCAACAGGTTACACTTTCGATAGTTCTCTAATAACCGTACAAAATTGTCACAGGTTCCCGTAGCCTCCAATGCAACGCCGAAGGCAAATGCCAATGCAAGCCTGGCGTGACGGGCGATAAATGCGACGCTTGCGCAACCAACCACTACGACTTTACCGCCACGGGGTGTAAGCCCTGTGATTGCAATGATGCTGGCAGTTATGGGAACGTACCTCAGTGCGATCCGGTGACAGGGGTGTGCCAATGCAAGCAGAATGTTGAAGGGAGGAGGTGTAGAGAGTAAGTATGACGATGTATGGCGTATAATAGCTTAAGAAAAGATAGTTAAGATAGTATCAAATCGAAGTTCTACGACTGCGTTATAATGTGTCAAGTAGAATATTAAAGAGAGGAGTTAAAGAGGGCAAGTCAAAAAAGACACTAGAATAACGAGATGCAAATCTAGAATACCCGGGATGAAATGTAAGTTTTCTCATCCTCACGACAACCCCAGTGCAATTACTGTTACCCTATTTGTCCAAAAAGAAGATTTGATAACGCTTTATTTCTAATTAATATTACCTATGTCGTATACGAGAGCAATCCGACCGATGCCACCGATTCCGTGGAAGGTCAATTTGATAGCTCGTTATGATGATAGATAAACTATCATTAAAAAGCCCCCTTCCAACTGTCATTACTTATTCGCATTTTCCTCAAACTAGACATTGATTCAAAACTTCCCTTCAGGTGCAAACCAGGCTTCTTCAACTTAGACCTCGAAAACGAATTCGGCTGCACCCCCTGCTTCTGCTTCGGCCATTCGTCTCAATGCAACTCGGCACCAAAATACCAGTCCTACGAACTGAGCGCCCATTTCATCAGAGACGCTGAAAAATGGAGCGCTGAGACTGATAGGAGGCAACCAGCGTCGTTGCAGTTTAATGCAAATACGCAAAATATTGGTAAGTGTGTTACTAACCTGCAGCTCCAGCTAAGGGAAATGGGGTGAATGAGCATATTGGATGCTCGATAGCCCGCTCGAGTCCGGTCGAGCGTCCCTGCGTAATATAACGTAACATTGGTAAATGTGTAGCGACTCAGCGCAAAAATACTAGTCATATCCCCAAATACAAACGTTTAGTACAGGCTCACTTTTTAGACAAGCAGTGTGGAACCCTCCCTCACCCTTAAAATCGAGTCATGTAAATGTTCACACCGTACACACACACACACACACACACACACACACACACACACACACACACACACACACACACACACACACACACACACACACACACACACACACACACACGCGCGCACACACAGTCTGCTCTGAATATGGTAACATTGTAATAAATTATTACTAATCTGGTATATCTGTAAAGTAATAACGAGCATAAATGTACCTACTGTAATTTTGTTTCTCCGACTGCCAATTAGTATGGGACCGGTCTGAAAATCAGCGCCTGGCACCCCGGCCTGGCATACGCTGAGACTGGTACCCTTTGCCCTTAGTAATATTTTGTCCTAACTAATTTATTTGTACTGTTTTATTTTTATTGTTTTGTATAAATTCATAGTTTGTTTATTTTTTATGATATTATAGATTTTAAGATATATTTGTGGCAATAAACAATTCTTATTCTTATTCTTATTCTTATTCTTATTTATAAACGCCTCTTAACTTAACAAGCCGCTGACTATTGTTTGTCCCTTTCACTCTTTTGGACATATTGATACGGACGAAAGGGGCAAAAGAAACTTAGCGGCTTGCTAAGTTAGCAGACGTTTATGAATAAGAGGGTTAGGAACTGAGCGCCGTGTTCATTAGAGTAGCTGAGAATTATTGCGCTGATATATAGGGATGTTAATAGGGAACTAGTTTTGTAGTTGTTTAATAGTAATACACAGAATATTGGTGCGTGCTTGGCAACTCAGCGCATCAATTCCAAAAGTACTCAACGACGCTTTGCCTCGGTCGGCTATTTGTTGCAAAAATAACGTAAGGTAAGGTTAGGTTAGGTTAGATGAAACGGTTTCCAGAATAGAAGACACAATGTCTTCCTTCTGGCACAGCGTCTGCTAGTAGCATTTTTGGGTTATTCGCGGATCGTCTAGAACGCAAAATGACTAGTTTGTTGTTTTGCCTAAACTGCAGTTTACCCAACGTACCCCCGCTTACGCGGGGCTCCTATTCTGTGCAGTTTGGCCTTCGGCCATTTGCAGATACCTAATGAACCTAACCTACGTATACCTACTGACTGTTTGTGACTGTACTCGCAAAAACAAAAGACAAAAGTAGTCAAAATGCGTTCTTGTCGTTCTGCGTGTTGGGTGCTTTCAAGTCGATCTAACATTTTGGCATAATGCTCGATGGTCAAACTGCAATGTAGGCAAAATAACACACTTGTCATTTTGCGTTCTAGACGATCCGCGAATAACCCACATTTTTTCTTTAAAAAAACCGTATCATCTTACCTCATCGTACCTTACGTACGTAAGTAAAGTCTATAATTATAAATTTTCTGTTTGTATTCTTGCTTTCTATTACAGATATGTTAAACTGTTGGTTCTCCTTGAATAAGACAAAAATAAAATAATAATTTCGAATTACTTACTTACCCCCTTATTCATTAACGTTTCCCAACTGAACAAGCCGCTAATTATTGTTTGTCCCTTTCGGTCTTACCAATGTGTCATGAGAGCGAAAGGGACAAACATTAATTAGCAGCTTGCTAAGTTAGCAGACGTTTATAAATCGGTGTTTCTATGCGATTATGTTACGCGTTTTTTTTTGTTCATTACCATCACCGCTTTATTTACCGGTTTATAAAAGCAAACGAGATTATAATACCAGAATAGCAGACAAACATGCGTCTGCTACAAGATAATTTAAAATGACTCCACTATTTATACGCAGTTCGTCAATAATTTGGGAATGGTAATGACTTGATTGTTGCGACTGAATAATCGCATAGAACTACCCAAATATGGTGGTTACTTTCTACATCAGACATTGATTATTAAACCGAGATTTATTATACTGAAGTAATTTCTAACTCCTGGACCCAACGACTAAAACTATCTTCTATCCCTGCAGAAGTGCGTTCATCAGGACCAGACACGATCTACTTCCTGGCATCCAACCAGTTCCTTGGTGACCAGAGGCCGTCTTACAACCACAAGTTGAAGTTTACCCTGCGCTTGGGTGAAAGTGGGGGGTATCCGTCAGCGCAGGACATTATTCTGGAGGGGGCTCAGTCTTCGGTGTCTATTAACATTTATGCGCAGGATAATCCGGAACCTTCTGATCAGGTAAGAGATAAATTGTTAGTAATAGGTCCTTGGTTATTCGTGATAGGAATATGGAACCATCTCGTATTGCACAACAGTCATTTTACTAGTTGGAACAATGTTTATCAAAAAGAGGTCAGAATCTAGGTGCATAGATACATGGTAAAATTCTCCGTTTAGGGGCTTGTTTAGTATAATTTTCCAATTAGGAAAAAGAGAAGAATTTTTGTTTCACGTGAAAAAAATCTATAAGACTTTCGAATTAGCTGACGCTCCATAAGTCGTGGGTGTCGTACGACTGAAGGAGTGAAGTGTTTCTGACCATTCATTAATTGAAGATTCATGATGGGCAGCAGCATCGTCATTTTTAGTGGACACACTTCTGCCATTGCCAATCCGCTTGGCTAGCGTGGTGATTATGGGCATTTACTAGCGATTATGAGCATTGGGTCGGTATCAAAACGACTGGTTTCTCAAAACGACCAGATCCTCATAAAGACTAGATCGCAAAACGACCACATCTGCAAAACGCCTGTATCTCGTAATGACTTTCTAGTAAAACGACCACAAAGCATAAAGTCTGAATATCAGAACGGCTAACTATCAAAATGACTTATTCGCAAAACGACTACTTCGCAGAAGGTATAGATCTTAAAATGCCCTAATAGCAAAATACCTACATCGCAAATGAACTTCATAGTGAAACGACTTCAATTTATGGTAGCTAAACGACTAGTTATCAGAATAGCAACTACATAGACTATTAAATAATCTCCAATCTCCAGCTCTAGGCTGTGGGAACTATATATGAAATGTTTTTTCTACACTTGGCACACATACACATCATCATCATTCTTATCTCAGTCTACTGCCGGACGTAGGCTTCTTCTACTATTAACTATGCGTATAGATGCATTAGGAACTAAATGCCCCTAATCGCCACGCCGGGCAAGCGGATTGGCGATATCAGTAATGTGTCCACTACGATGACGCTACTGCCCATCATCAATCTTCTATTAAAGAATGGTCAGTGAAGAGTTCAGGTGGTGACAAATGTATTCTTACTTCCGTCACCATACGGCGACAACCAACTTAGACAATAAAACACATATTTATATCGAATAGAAAATAGTACATTTCGATACAAGTGCAAAAAAAAATTATTCGACTACGGTGAAAGTTAGAGCCCGAGTGAAACGAGGGCGACAATCACCCGAGTTAAAAAGAAGTTTTTACACGTGTATCGAACGACTTTTTTTCATAACAAGTGCCTTAAAAAGAGAAATTTACGCAAAGTTTACTTTTCCGCACTAGTTAGGAAAAAATAGTTTATTATATAACTTAAATTGCATATAACAGGGAATTATGCATACTAACATAAATAAAATTTTAGTATAATATACTTCCTGAACATAAAATATTATTGGACTTATATTATGTGCTCTACAGTAAAAAACTACGCATTTTTAAATTGAACTTGATCTCCGAAATGTTATGCAGAAATTGGAAACAAATTTTTAATATTGGATGTCATATACCTACCAAAAAAAATAGACCAAGATCACCAACGTCCGCGGTGGGAATCGAACCCACCAGCTTTCGCGGCTGATGCCGGTACCGGCATATACCCGAGGTAATTATTTGGTGGTTGCTAAGACCGAGTGGCCGAGCGCTTGGTCTATTTTTCTTTGGTATAATTATGACGTCCAATAGTTATAATTATAATTTACATAGTATTAAGTAGTTTGACTACTTGGGAAAAAAATAAAAACTCACATCAAAATATTTAGTTAAAATAAATAATTTTATTTGAGTTTCTATTGGGAACAAGTTATGTCTGAAACACGAGAGGTACTTATTTATTGCGATGGTATGACGCGGATGGAATAGTTTCATGTTGTTTTACTAACAAGACTAATTACTACCATGCCATTCTGAGATTAAGTTCATTTGCAATGTAGGTATTTTGCTATTAGGGCATTTTAAGATCTATACCTTCTGCGAAGTAGTCGTTTTGCGAACAGGTAATTTTGATAGTTAGCCGTTCTGATATTCAGACTTAATGCTTTATGGTCGTTTTACTAGAAAGTCATTACGAGATACAGGCGTTTTGCAGATGTGGTCGTTTTGCGATCTAGTCTTTATGTGGTTCTGGTCGTTTTGAGAAACCAGTCGTTTTGATACCGACCCTGAGCATTTACCTCCTGGGCATATACGCATAGGTAATAAGATAGGCCTATGAGATGTAGTTAAGATGTAGATTCTCTCATAGAGCTGTTAAGAATTTTATATGCTGTGATGACTAATGGGTGTAGACTAATAAACAGGGTTGCGCAGCCGACCAAGCTCTCAGCAGATGCTAAGTCCGAGTATATGTCGTGTATAATAATATTTTATCTTTCTCTTCTTTGTGTACCAATTGTCTTTTTCTTTGTATTAGATGCGATAATAAATCTATGACCTGTAGGCTTAGCACATGATTGATACGACAATATGTCGCTGCGAGATAGACTATCCGCCCCTCTTTTATTAATATAAGTTAGTAAAAGACGGGAAATCTGTCTCGCAGCAACATGCTGTCGCACCAATCATGTACTAAGCGTGCAGCTATGGAATGAAATAGGCTGATGATTTGTATGTCCGTCTGGTCTACCTTCAAATTCTTCTAGGCCCAAGAGTTCTCCTTCACTCTCCATGAAGACCCTCGATACGGATGGACGCCGACCCTCTCCAACTTCGACTTCATGTCGATCCTGCAGAATCTGACCGCCATCAAGATCAGAGGAACCTTCAACAAGAACGGCATTGGATATCTGATGAATGTGAAGCTGGAGACTGCTAAGGTAAGTTACAAAAACTACTTTTCTGTACCGGGTGTTTCTCCTCAAACTATAGCCAACATTTACTCAGCAACATAAAAATATGAGCGAAATATTACTTTCATTTGAACGCGCAATGTGTTGTGTTTGTAGGGTGAGCCGTGCTTCCAGTTAGACTGATGATAACGTGCATTAAAAATACTCAGTATGTATGAGAAAAAGAGAACAATCTAATAATGGATCTAGGTATATAAGTCGCTGAACAAATACTATTCAATTTTAAGAGTATATATTTAAATATTTATCACACGGGTTACTCACGTAATTTAAGTCGATAATTGCTCGACATGTTTCGATCCATTAACTCGTAACCCGTGTGAGTAACCCGTGTGATAAATATTTAAATATGTTTGAGTCTCACGTTAGTTATAATTTTAAGAGTACAGTCTACTGTACAATGTATTTTTCCTGTTGTTTTAAAATACCCGTTACCTACATAGTCAGCTATGCCAGATTTATGATTATGACGTAATTATTCCAGTTTTAATTACCCAATCCAACTTTTTATAGGTCACAAGCGTTTTATCTTACTATTTATTCGCGGGTCGGTATGGTTAATTGAGATCACGCGCAATGTTTAGAAAAATCTACTGAATCTAGGTACCTTTTTAACAAGACTGCTAGTTCTCACCATGGTTTAGAAAATCTCATCAAACCCTTCTGCCTCCAGGTCGGTCGCGAGAAAGGCCTAGGTCCTGCCAACTGGGTAGAGAAGTGCAGCTGCCCTGCAGCCTACGTGGGCGACTACTGCGAGGAGTGCGCCCCCGGCTACCGGCACGAGCCGGCCAACGGCGGCCCGTACTCCACCTGCATACCCTGCGACTGCAACAAGCACGCGCACATCTGCGACACCGCCACCGGTAACTCCCTTCTAGAATATTCGCGGAACAAAAGACTGCCATCAAAGCCCGGAATCATCTAGGCTAAGACAAATCAAAATCGGAGTAAAACAAAACACTATCGCAATCGAAGCTTACCAGTTTCGGGGTAAAACAAAAGACTGTCTTTCAAAGCTTGCGGTTTTCATAGTAAAACAAAACACTGTCGCAACCGAAGCTAGCCATTTTCGGGGCAAAACAAAAGACTGTCTTTCAAAGCTAGCGGATTTTGCAGTTAAACAAAACACTGTCGCAATACTCGCAATCGAAGCTTGCCATTTTCGGTGCAAAAAAAGACTGTCTTTCAAAGCTTGGGGTTTACGTAGCAAAACAAAGGACTGTCTAAGAAGGTAACTCGCTTCTATCCTCATCAAGCGGCGTTATTCATTTAGATGATGATTATCATCAGCAGGTACTTCCCTGTAGGTGTCGACATTTGACATTCAAGTACAATTTTAATGAACAATCCTTTTTTTTTCATGCAACTATCTAAGTTGGTATACCTGTCTCTCTACGTATCTGACCTGACCATAACTAATTCTTAAAATTGTCTTCAGGATTCTGTATCTGCAAGCACAACACCGCCGGCAGCAACTGCGAGCGATGCGCGAAGGGTTACTATGGCAACGCAATCGCTGGAACACCTGATGACTGCAAACCCTGCCCGTGCCCGAAGAGCAGTGGGTGTGTGCAGCTGGCTGATCAGAGTATCTGGTGTACAGACTGTCCTAATGGATATGCCGGTAAGTAGACTTTAAGTGGTTGCTATGGCAATACGATCGCTGGAACTCCTGATGATTGCAAGCCTTGTCCGTGCCCGAAGAGCAGGTGTGTGCAGCTGGCTGATCAGAGTATCTGGTGTACAGACTGTCCTAATGGATATGCCGGTAAGTAGTCTTTGAGCGGTTGCTATGGCAACGCGATCGCTGGCACGCCTGATGATTGCAAGCCTTGTCCGTGCCCGAAGAGTAGTGGGTGTGTGCAGCTGGCTGATATAGTATCTGGTGTACGGAAGTCTCTCTGACAGTGGTTGTTACTGCAACGCAATCAGGGACATACATCAAGACTTGCCTTGCCCGAAGAGCTGTAACAATTTGGTTCTTAAAATAAAGTCCAAAAAGTTTGTGACAGTACTGCAATCACCCAGAGTGTCTATTACGGGCATTTACCTCCTCATGTGTCGATGCACATAGATTAGAGTAAAAAAATCCTAATTCTTCCAGATCTGGACTTGCTTAGGCACCAGTCCAGGTAGACCCTACCACGATCCACTAATACCACTTGTATCGAAATGTACTATTTATACTTTTACTTTACTTTAGAGCTTCAATGATTTATCTAGTTGTGTTTCCAAAGGTGGTTGCAAAGGATTCTTTGCATTTTTTTAAATTGTATCCATAATTACAGGACCAAGATGCGAGGTCTGTGCCGACGGCCACTTCGGGGACCCTACCGGCCAGTTTGGACCCCAGAAGGAGTGCGAAGAATGCCAGTGCAATGGCAATGTGGACCCTAACGCTGTTGGGAACTGTAATAGGACTACGGGAGAGTGCCTCAAGTGTATATACAATACTGCAGGAGAGCACTGCGATAAGTGTTTAAGCGGTAAGTAGCGCGACTTGAATAGCAAATTAGTTTTTTACGTCGAAAAATGCACGACATGTTTCGGCCCGTAGCATCAACATGGGCAACAGGTAATCCTTGCAGGCAGCTTCCTCGCACAAAATATTTCTTAACAGCGCGGGAGTGGCCGTTTTCACAAACCGTTGTTGAAATCGCCTTGTTATTTAATTTGGTCAAGTTTAGGCTTATTCGACTCAGAATCACGAGCTCATTCGATTTTGTTATGATTATGACCCATAATTTTCATACAGTTTTCATTCCTTCTATTACCTACGCTACCGACCTTTGGACAGCTATAATAAAACGGTATCGTAATGGAAAAAAACATTTTGGGACATTTTTTTTCTCCTATTAGAATCGAAAGAGCTCGTGATCCTGAGTAGAATAAACTTGTCCGAATTAAATAACAAGGTGATTTCAACAACGGTTTGTGAAAACGCCCGAATTCTTTGTGCTTGATGGGCACTTGCCTTCTTTATTATTTATTTCAGGTTATTTTAATTCCCAAGTGAGGATTAGTTAGTATTTTTTTAGAGTTCAAACACCAAAGGGGGCAACGACCATATGGTTTAAGACGTTTGACTTTTAATCCGCAGGTCTGAGCTCAAATCCTGGCTCACTTTAATGAGTTTATTTGGAACTTATTATTGACGGAATAGGTATAAGTTTATATTCACCATAGGTAGCTCGTAGCTCTTGGTGGAAAAAAACATCGTGGCAAAACCTGCATATCTATATTTGTGAAAAAATTCAATATCCCTAACCCGCTTTGGGTCGCTGTGGGGACTACCGCCCAATCTGAGTCAAATGATTGGGCTCTACTTTTTACTTACGATCAGGTGGAGTGAAGCCACTCTGTTGTGCCAACATAAAAAAAAATGACAGGAGACCTGTGCCCAGCATTTGCCAAACATTTCTAGGCTAAAATATCAAATATTATTATTATAATCTTTCAATTCAACCCCAGGCTTCTTCGGTGACGCCCTTGATCCCACGAAGAAGGGCGACTGTAAGCCCTGCGAATGCGACGAGCACGGTACGGTGGAGAGCACAGACGGTGCGCCGCAGTGCGACGGCCTGACCGGATACTGTACCTGCCGGCCTCATGTCATGGGGCGACAGTGTGACCGATGCGAGGTATGTAAAGGGAAACAAAATCTTGATTCCACAGCTGGTAGTTTTCAACTTTCCCAAGCTGATGACGTCAATTTGATTACACACTTTATAAAAAAAGAGTCACAAATTATTCATTCCAAGTTTACATGGAAATTAAAAGACCGGATCACGATCCTCAGTCATGAGGGTGCGACGTAGAAGAATAATTTTCTTGCCAACGAATCTTTAGTAGATGGGGCTTTTTCAGACTACTTTTTGAATCCTCCCTCCACCCTAGCGTGATCTTTCGTGGACCTTAATAGGACCTTGCGTGATTTATACACAAGCCCATGATTGCTGCAGTGTCTTTTAATTGTGTAGTGCTGGTACATCGTAATCTAATAATGACAACACGCACTTTTTGCCACATCTATTCTGCCGGCTTAGCACTTGATTGGTGCGACAGTATATCGTCGCGAGATAGACTTCCCATCTTTTATTGATAATATTTATGATAGTCCATGGCGCAGTAAAATACTGTCGGTTTAATCATGTGCTCAATCTCAAAACTTGCAGTAATAACTTTCTAGTGTAATTTCAGCCAAATGAAAGTAATGGATAGTGTTGACTCGTAAATATTTGTCACAGGATGGATACTACAACATCAGATCAGGAGAAGGCTGCAAATCCTGTGAATGCAACCTGGAAGGCTCATTCAATTCCACGTGTAACCCATACACGGGGCAGTGCTACTGCAAACCTGGTATCGATGGGTAAGAGTCTATTCAACCCTAAATTGATCTTTTAACCCTCTGCCACTGATATGGTCACGTGACGTGAAATTATTGAATCTTGTTGTCAACATCGTGGTGGCGTTATTGCAAAATACAGGTGTCTGATAGATAACGTCAGTTGCAGAGGGTTAATATGATTTCCACTCAGAATCGCGAGCTCTATCTATCCTGATAGATTTTTTTTTCTCAAGGTTTTTTCTATTCCGTTACTTTTCCATAGATGTTGTATGGCGGTAACGGAATCGGAAATTAAAAAATATAAGTAACTTTGGGGACAATATTTTTCTCCTGTTAAGATCGAAAGAGCACACCATAATGACGAAACATCATAAAAAATAACTATGTTGCAAAAAAGTGAGCCGGACAGCTTTTAAAAAAAAGGACCCTTATACCCTTATTAAAAGCCTCGCGGATTTGTACCCTATTATATCTAGGTCTACAGAATTGTGAAGGTTTTAATGTGACGATTCTTTCAGATTGAACTGCGACCGCTGCCGCGAATACCACTACGGGTTCTCGTCCGAGGGTTGCCAGGACTGCGACTGTGATGAATGGGGCTCCACGAATTACCAGTGCAACGCTGATGGCCAATGCGAGTGTCAGGAGAACGTTGAGGGTCGACGGTGTGACAGGTACGTACCATGTCATGTCATGTCATGTCATGTCAATGTGACAGTCGTTTTGATGGTGGCATGATGAGCAGAAATCAAATACAGTGCAAGTCTCCGGAAAACGTGGTCACCGGTGTCAAATCATCATCATCAGCCTATGATAGTCCACTGCTGGACGTAGGCCTCTCCTATTAACTATGCGTATAGACGCATTAGGAGGTAAATGCCCATAATCGCCACGCTGGGCAAGCGGGTTGGCGATCGCAGTAATAATGTGTCCACTATGATGACGCTGCTGCCCATCATCAATCTTTAATTAAATATGGTCAGTGACACTTCAATCCCTTAGTCGACTCTTACGACACCCGCAGGTGGAGTTGGGGTGGTGACAAATGTATTCTTTCTGCCGTCACCACACGGCTAATTTATTTGTTATTATTCACGGTGTCAAATATTAGTTTAAAAACCACATTGTAAATGCGTGAGAGATCTACCTTCACGATATTTTTCAGACAGGAATTTGCAAATAACCAGTGTTATAATCAGGATTTCTAAACTCTGAAGGATTCATTATTATGGTTCAGAAGAATAGGGTGCTATAAGTACCAGTACTAAGTAGTCAATTGTTTTCTTACTAGTGAATAGAGTTACAGTCTTGAAAAACTTGCCTTTAGACAAACATGCTTTCAGATATAGCAAAATAGCTTCACTTACCTGAAACTATTAACACACAAAGAAGTGTGACTCAAGAGTCTCCCGACTCATTTTCCCTAAAATATACCATATTTTCCAGATGTATGGAGAACAAAAAGAAGCGAGCCGACGGTCAAGGCTGCGAAAGCTGTCCACACTGCTACAACCTCGTACAGGATGCCGTCACTCTTCACAGGAAGGAGCTCAAAGAACTTGACGACGTAAGTAACCAGGAGTTGGTAGCCCTAAGAGATAAATCGCCAGAACGCTTAAAAAGCGTCGCGTTAAAACCTGACGTTGGCGGTCCATTATGCTCAATTCGATTTAACGTCCAATGCCCAACGTCGAAAATCAAACAGTGCTCGATAAAAAAGCGCCGCGGCTTAAAACCGCCATCGTGTGAATGAATATACGGTTTTGCATTTGTTTAATTTGAACGTTTTTTTAACGGCCGCAAAAAAAACGTTCGAGCAAACTAGCTCTAACTGAACCTAAAGATAGCCAGTGTCCACAGGAAACCTTTGGCCTAATAACCACAGTATACTGTGAACTTTTCTGTGGTGCTTTTGTCAGTTGCAGAATGGAAAGCGTGATGATTTTTAAACGGTTTTTATTAACTTCACCGCGTATCAACTGTCGTCGATGCTTCAAATCTTGTGATCGAATTTTCGACCACTTCTATTGCACCGAAATCAATAAAATTTGGAACTCTTATCAAGTCCCCATGACAATGCAATAATATAATATTTATATCCTTGTATCCTCAAAGCCTGATGCTGCAGACGTACTGCTTACCTTAACCGAGAGTGTTAGACACGTGAAAATGAAAGTATAGCATGTTTGGCATAATCAAATACTAACAGCCTGATCTTGACTTCCAACTCTTCACTCCTGATGCTGCAGTACTGCCTACAATAACCGCAAGGTTTATCTTTTATCGATATCTTGATTTTAAAGAAGTTCTTTAGATATTAAGTAGAAACATGCGAATTTAATACTAACATCCAACTCCTCAAATCTGATACTCTAGTGTTACTGCCTGCCACAACCGCTCGGTTTAGCGATATGTAGATTTTGCAGTACTGCTTTAGATATTTGGTAGAAACAAACGGTATGAATTAACATCATCATCATCATCATATCAGCTGAAAGACGTTCACTGGTGAATATAGCCCCCCCCCAAAGATTGCCACAAGGACCGGCGCTGTGCCACCCGCATCCAGCGACCTTCACCAGGTCACGAGTCCACCTTGTGGGGGGCCTACCCACGCTGCGCCTCCCGGTACGTGACCGCCACTCTAGAACCTTACCCCCCCAACGGCCATCGGTTCCACGCAATCCACTCGCGACGAGCCCCGCCCATTTCAGTTTAGCGATTCGAAGAGCTATATCGGTTACTTTGGTTCTGCTGCGGATGGTCTCAATTGTAATCCAATCTCGCAGAGAGACTCTTAGCATAGGCCTCTCCATTGCCCTTTGGGTGACTTTGAGCCTTCTTATGAGGCCCATTGTAAGCGATCACGGTTTAGTACCGTATGTCATTGCTGCGGCCCTCCGGCTGATAGACTCATAGGGTGACAGCGTGAGTGACTCGCGTAGGGCGAGCCGTCGCGCCTGCGTCCCTCCTGCTGATAGACTGACAGCGTGAGTGAATCGCGTAGGGCGAGCTGTCGCGCCTGTGGCCCTCCAGCTAATAGAGTGACAGCGTGAGTGGTTCACGTAGGGCGAGCCGTTGGGCCTGCGGCCCTCCAGCTGATAAAGTGACAGCGTGAGTGGATCGTATAGGGAGAGCAGTCGGGCCTGCGGCCTTCCAGCTGATAGAGTGACAGCGTGAGTAAATCGCGAAGGGCGAGCCGTCGGGCTTGCGGTCCTCCAGCTGATAGAGTGTCAGCGTGAGTGGTTCGCGTAGGGCGAGCCGTCAAGCCTGCGGCCCTCCAGCTGATAGAGTGACAGCGTGAGTGGTTCACGTAGAGCGAGCCGTCGGACCTGCGGCCCTCCAGCTGATAGAGTGACAGCGTGAGTGGTTCACGTAGAGCGAGCCGTCGGGCCTGCGGCCCTCCAGCTGATAGAGTGACAGCGTGAGTGGTTCGCGTAGGGCGGGCCGTCGGGCCTACGGCCCTCCAGCTGATAGAGTAACAGCGTGAGTGGTTCGCAAAGGGCGAGCCGTCGGGCCTGCGGCCCTCCAGCTGATACAGTGACAGCGTGAGTGGTTCGCGAAGGGTGAGCCGTCGGGCCTGCGGCCCTCCAGCTGATAGAGTGACAGCGTGAGTGGTTCGCGAAGGGCGAGCCGTCGGGCCTGCGGCCCTCCAGCTGATAGAGTGACAGCGTGAGTGCTTCACGTAGAGCGAGCCGTCGGGCCTGCGGCCCTCCAGCTGATAGAGTGACAGCGTGAGTGGTTCACGTAAAGCGAGCCGTCGGGCCTGCGGCCCTCAAGCTGATAGAGTGACAGCGTGAGTGGTTCGCGAAGGGCGAGCCGTCGGGCCTGCGGCCCTCCAGCTGATAGAGTGACAGCGTGAGTGGTTCGCGAAGGGCGAGCCGTCGGGCCTGCGGCCCTCCAGCTGATAGAGTGACAGCGTGAGTGGTTCGCGTAGGGCGAGCCGTCAGGCTTAGGGCCCTCCACCTGATAGAGTGACAGCGTGAGTGGTTCGCGTAGGGCGGGCCGTCGGGCCTGCGGCCCTCCAGCTGATAGAGTGACAGCGTGAGTGAATCGCGTAGGGCGAGCCGTCGGGCCTGCGGCTCTCCATCTGATAGAGTGACAGCGTGAGTGGATCGTATAGGGAGAGCCGTCGGGCCTGCGGCCCTCCAGCTGATAGAGTGACAGCGTGAGTGGTTCACGTAGAGCGAGCCGTCGGGCCTACGGCCCTCCAGCTGATAGAGTGACAGCGTGAGTGGTTCGCGAAGGGCGAGCCGTCGGGCCTGCGGCCCTCCAGCTGATACAGTGACAGCGTGAGTGGTTCGCGAAGGGCGAGCCGTCGGGCCTACGGCCCTCCAGCTGATAGAGTGACAGCGTGAGTGGTTCGCGAAGGGCGAGCCGTCGGGCCTACGGCCCTCCAGCTGATAGAGTGACAGCGTGAGTGGTTCGCGAAGGGCGAGCCGTCGGGCCTACGGCCCTCCAGCTGATAGAGTGACAGCGTGAGTGGTTCGCGAAGGGCGAGCCGTCGGGTCTGCGGCCCTCCAGCTGATACAGTGACAGCGTGAGTGGTTCGCGAAGGGCGAGCCGTCGGGCTTAGGGCCCTCCACCTGATAGAGTGACAGCGTGAGTGGTTCGCGTAGGGCGGGCCGTCGGGCCTGCGGCCCTCCAGCTGATAGAGTGACAGCGTGAGTGGTTCGAGTAGGGCGGGCCGTCGGGCCTGCGGCCCTCCAGCTGATAGAGTGACAGCGTGAGTGAATCGCGTAGGGCGAGCCGTCGGGCCTGCGGCTCTCCATCTGATAGAGTGACAGCGTGAGTGGATCGTATAGGGAGAGCCGTCGGGCCTGCGGCCCTCCAGCTGATAGAGTGACAGCGTGAGTGGTTCACGTAGAGCGAGCCGTCGGGCCTACGGCCCTCCAGCTGATAGAGTGACAGCGTGAGTGGTTCGCGAAGGGCGAGCCGTCGGGCCTGCGGCCCTCCAGCTGATACAGTGACAGCGTGAGTGGTTCGCGAAGGGCGAGCCGTCGGGCCTACGGCCCTCCAGCTGATAGAGTGACAGCGTGAGTGGTTCGCGAAGGGCGAGCCGTCGGGCCTACGGCCCTCCAGCTGATAGAGTGACAGCGTGAGTGGTTCGCGAAGGGCGAGCCGTCGGGCCTACGGCCCTCCAGCTGATAGAGTGACAGCGTGAGTGGTTCGCGAAGGGCGAGCCGTCGGGCCTGCGGCCCTCCAACTGATAGAGTGACAGCGTGAGTGGTTCACGTAGAGCGAGCCGTCGGGCCTGCGGCTCTCCATCTGATAGAGTGACAGCGTGAGTGGATCGTATAGGGAGAGCCGTCGGGCCTGCGGCCCTCCAACTGATAGAGTGACAGCGTGAGTGGTTCACGTAGAGCGAGCCGTCGGGCCTGCGGCTCTCCATCTGATAGAGTGACAGCGTGAGTGGATCGTATAGGGAGAGCCGTCGGGCCTGCGGCCCTCCAGCTGATAGAGTGACAGCGTGAGTGGTTCACGTAGAGCGAGCCGTCGGACCTGCGGCCCTCCAGCTGATAGAGTGACAGCGTGAGTGGTTCACGTAGAGCGAGCCGTCGGGCCTACGGCCCTCCAGCTGATAGAGTGACAGCGTGAGTGGTTCGCGAAGGGCGAGCCGTCGGGCCTGCGGCCCTCCAGCTGATACATTGACAGCGTGAGTGGTTCGCGAAGGGCGAGCCGTCGGGCCTACGGCCCTCCAGCTGATAGAGTGACAGCGTGAGTGGTTCGCGAAGGGCGAGCCTGATACAGTGACAGCGTGAGTGGTTCGCGAAGGGCGAGCCGTCGGGCCTACGGCCCTCCAGCTGATAGAGTGACAGCGTGAGTGGTTCGCGAAGGGCGAGCCGTCGGGCCTGCGGCCCTCCAGCTGATAGAGTGACAGCGTGAGTGGTTCGCGAAGGGCGAGCCGTCGGGCCTGCGGCTCTCCAGCTGATAGAGTGACATCGTGAGTGGTTCGCGTAGGGCCAGTTCCAGTTGATATACAGAGAGTGTAGTCTCTCGAATTCACGTAGTGCGTGCCATAGTGCCGTCGGGCCTATGGCCCTCCGGTTGATAGATTGCATGGATTGACCCTTTGGGCCCTCGGTTCGCGTCGGACTTTCCGTCAGACCTGCGGTCCTCCGGTTGGTTGACTCAGAGAATGAGTTTATATTTTATAGTCTCGAAATTCGACTTGTATCAAAATTTTAACTAGAAATTCTCAATAATCCAAATTGATTGATATATTCCTTATTGTCAGATCTCTGTTTAGATAACAGAGATCTGACAATAAGGAATATACTACTTATTGTTTGAATAACACGTCCATTTGAGATACTTCGGGCATTCAACCTTACATTAACCACGCCGAGCCTTTGGTTTTTATTTGTCTATCGATATATTAAATAAAAAAAAATGGTGTCGGATTTCTAAAAATATCTATTCAACAGGGATTCGCCTCGCGTTACACATAAAATAATGTCCATTATGTTTACATATGTGCCGTGATTCGTGATGAAAGCGCGAGAGTATAAACGCTACTTAGCATGCATAATTGTATTACATATCACAAACAACATCGGTATAGTATCGGAAATTCTTAACAATTGCACTAAAAACTTGAAAATAAAATAAGTAAAAAAAGTTTTAAGCTAAACGGTTTTTATTGCACCAAAAACTAGAAAATAAAAATCTGTTATAACTAACCGTGATGCAACTTTCTGTAGATTACTCACGTGAAACTATTATCATTGTAGTTTTCCCAAGTCGGATGCTGAAAGCCACGTTTAGCCTCTATGTCCGTGGATTAAGCGTTACCTAATCGTAAACTTTTACTAAACTAAAATAAAAACGTGGGGCGTTATTATGAAGAAAGCAACATACAAGTTCAAAATATGTAATTGTAGCTTTAATTTTGCAATTAATCATCCATCTGTTCCGTCGCTTCTACAGACGTAAATATCTTTTATCAAGGCCAGAACGAAACTTATTACACTATTGCTGTCTTGATTTGATTTATATGTGTGTTCTTAAATAACTATAGTGACTTAATCACAATTGCGTACGCCCCACGTTTTTATTTTAGTTTAGTAAAAGTTTCCGATTAGGTAACGCTTAATCCACGGACATAGAGGCTAAACGTGGCTTTCAGCATCCGACTTGGGAAAACTACAGTGATAATAGTTTCACGTGAGTAATCTACAGAAAGTTGCATCACGGTTAGTTATAACAGATTTTTATTTTCTAGTTTTTGGTGCAATAAAAACCGTTTAACTTAAAACTTTTTTTACTTATTTTTTCTTACTCTTCTTGCACGCAGCATTAGCAATTTATAAAGTACTTTTTGCAGAGACTGTGATAAAATTACTACTGTAGTGACTCGAAGTATATCTTGGCTTCTAACACTAAGAACTACCATATACTTATCTGTCATAACTCTCCAATCAACGGCAACTACCTCAAAACCCCTCACCACGTCTTTGCTCCAGCGGTACCTAGGACAAAGTATAGTAAAATATTAATAGCTTTAAGTATATTACATTCTCTTTTACACAGATCCTCTCGAAAATCTCCAAAGCACCAACGGTGGTGGAAAACGCGGACTTCGATAAAGAACTGCAGCGTGTCAGAGAGGACATTCAGCGGCTCAGTGAAGAAGCCAAATCTCAGTTGGAAGGGGGTGATGCCAGTCTTACAGACTCGCTTGCAGATCTGGCTGAACGATTACATGATGTTGAGTAAGTATATTAACCATTGGATCCCTAGGCCAAATGGAACACATCAAAGTGACGTTATAAAACTGACTGATATAAATTTCTTATTGTTCGTCAATATTATTGGTTGCGTACACTTAGATAATATTTATAGATACATTAATATCGGTGCAAGAAATCGCTTTGGTATTTTAGTGGTGGAAACCCTTGTAAAATATAATGCATATGAATTTCTATATTCACCTTTATAAACTTACCCCCTTATTCATAAACGTCTGCTAACTTAACAAACCACTAATAATTGTTTGTCCCTTTCGGTCTTAACAATGTGTCCATAAGAACAAAAGGGACAAACAATTATTAGCGGCTTGCGAAGTTAGCAGACGTTTATGAATAAGGGAGTTTGCCCATTACTATAAAATAGTTGTGTTTGGGCAATCAGAGTATGTAATGTTACTTGAAAGATTGCGCGGATTTACGTGTTGATATGAAAAGCGCTATGCACTGCCTCTTCGGTGGAATGCACAATCGTTTTGGAGACATTGTTGAGCTCGCATTAGATGTCTACAATTTTTAGTGATCGCAACTTCCCGTTTTTAAAGGCAGCCCTGCCTCGGTCTATATATTGTGGTTCTATCGCAATAAAAAAAAAAGAATTTTAAAGAATTTTTTGAATTTTAAAATTATTGATATTTTCAGAGATATGCTGGTAAAGATTGAACGTCTGAGCGACGAAGGTAACGAATCGGTTGACAGAAGCAAGGGCAACGTGTCTAAGGCCAAAGACACTATTGAAGCAGCTCAAAAGGAGATCAATGTAAGTATTATTCTCTCAGAATAACTACATCTATACTCCTTGTAAAGCACACTCGTAGGTTTGCATCTCAGAAATGTTATTCCCTCTATTTTCCTCCTTACAAATTGATCTGATAATTTACAAGACAAAAAAAATATGATAATTGCTGGTCTGATAGCTTATTTCCGAATATTTTACATATATGTATACAGGTGTTTCACTATGGGGTCAAGTCTGAAATCACAAAAACAACTGTCACATATAAGTATCAAGACCGCACTTACCAAAACGTTTGAAACAGACAATCTTTCTCGTGATTTTTTGGTTGGTCTCATAGTAAAATTCTCGCATCTGAGACAGCCACCGAATCAAATTATAATCAAAGTTATATCACCGATTAAATATCACTACCCAAGTGATAAGTAATCGGCGATATACGGGTAAATTCACGAAAGCTGGCACGAATGGATCGAGTAAGTGACAGAAAGTATCTATGTGTGGATGTCTTAATGACAGTAGATACAGATTGGTATAGGACGACCGCATACACACAATGATAGATGTCATTCATTTCATTCATTCCATTCGTGCTAGCTTTAGTGAATTTACCTGTAAAAGTAACTCAGTATTCTTGCATCGGAGATTTTTTTGTGGCTGACCACTGCCACCAAATCAAATTATAATCAAAGTTATATCGCCGATTAAATATCACCACCCATACCCAAGTGATAATTAATCGGTCATATATCACCATGCAAACCCAAGTGATAATATATCAGCAAACTGTGTCTTTTCATTCCACAGAGCGCCTTAGAATACCTAGATGGCGAAGGAGCCTCCGCCCTCCTCAAAGCGCGGAACCGCTCCGACCAGTTCGGCAAACAATCCGTGGACATGTCGGCCTTAGCTAAGGAATCTCGGTTGTTGGCCGACAAGTTGGAGAATGAAGCGCATAACATAAGGGATATAGCGGAGAAGGCCTTTAACACTAGCATAGCGGCTAATAATCTGGCTAAGGATGGAATGAACAAACAAGCTAATATCAGGTAAGTGTGATGAATACCCTCGTGATTAGCTCAGACCACTGCAGGACGTAGGCCTCTCCTATTAAATGCGGATTGGTAATTGCAGTAATGTGTCCTTTGTGATGACGCTGCTGCCCATCATCAATCAAATCACAGATTGGTCAGTGTCGCTTCAATCCCTTAGTCGACTTTTACGACACCCGTGGGAACAGTTGGGGCGGTAACAAATGTATTCTTCCTACCGTCTCCACACGGCTAAATATCCTACGAACAAATAAAACATTGAAGCTGCACGCCATACTACTAAAATTGCCTTTCAGAGATGATCTTGATATTCCGGTGACGAAGTATTCCTCTTCAGTACATTGCTCTTATCAATTTCTATAATATTAACCTGTATTACACCGTTATTCGAAAATAGTTGCGATTGATGAAGTTTTGGCTATATTAGATTTGCCGCCATGTGTTGAGACGGCAGTAAGAATACATTTGTCACTTCGCCAACTCTTCCCGCGGGTGTCATAAGAGTCGACTAAGGGATTGAAGTGTCACTGACCATTCTTTAACCGTTTCAGTGTGGATGACACGTCAAGCGTGTCATGAATGTTCTTAGCGAATGGCGTATAACACGATAGGCGTGTCATAAATCATCATATATTCTATGGCGTAAGGCACGCTTGGCGTATGATGAAAAATTGTTCGCCGCCATAGATAAAAGTCTTTGAAAATGGAACACGCAACGAATCGGTTAATAGAAGATTGATAATGGACAGCAGCGTCATCATACTGGACACATTACTGCAATCGCCAACTCGCTTGCCCAGCGTGGCGATTATGGGCATTTAGAGTCCTACGTCTTGCAGTCGACTGAGATATAGGCTGATGTGATATTATATTTTAATTTATCAAAGACGTCGTACGACTACGCTAGGGTCCTGCAAAGCTATTCTCTTATTCACACATTCGACGCTGCGTTCGTCAACGAGCTCGACGTCGAGACAGCCTTGTCTAAAATCCTAGCTATTTTATTTGACATTAGGAATCGAGGCTGTGAGTGAGGTTGTGGGCGAGTTCGTCGCTGTTTTTCGTTAGAGAATACGAAGTTCGTACATTAAACGTCAAACTCTCGACGCAGTGTAGTTTCAGCCGCATTCGTCGCCGAGCACTAGTGTCGTTTAAAGTACATTAGTGAATACCATTTTTAGGCTCGACGCTGCCACAGCGCTGACAGCAAGGCGGTTTCCTTAGTGAATAACACTGTTGAGATAATTTTTTTTTACAGTAACGAAGTCCAGATCCTCGCGAACGACCTGAACGCGGCATCAGGCAAGCTGAACAGCATGACAGAGCATGCTGACGCCGCCCTCAAGCGGGCCAAAGCTGTCTATGATGAGGCTCTTGGCTTGTATGCCGAAGTCAATACCACGCTGCTACCGGATATCAAGCTGGCGAAGCTGAAACAGGATGCCACTGAGATGAATAAGACGGTAAACATGTTTAATAATTAGTGCATTTGTATCCTTAGAGATATTTACTTGAAATTAGCCTTACCCTTTTGTCGACCTGAGAAAAAGCCAGATCTACCATTTCTCTGACACACAGTGTTTACTTGGAACTTATTAATCAAACCTTATTGATATCAGTAGTATTTTTTAATAATAAAACTGTTTCTTTATCTTGTTTTTTGACATCGTTATTTATGAGATAACTTTTTAAATGTTGATCCAAAAAATTTCATTGCTTATCAATATTTTTAGTTACCTACTGCACTAGACAGGTAGCTATTTAGTAAGTAGAACTTATTTTCTCAAATGAGATCATAAATAAACGAGTATTTCAAAACACCGTCTAAACTGATCTTTATAAAATAATATTTTCTGTAAGGTTAGTCTCTCAGCTACCTGCAAGACTTAATCAATTTGTCGTTAACCAGATCGACCAAAGATCAGCAGACCTGGACAGCCTGATATCAGCCAACCGTGACATGCTCCATAACCTCGAAGAAGCCATCAAACGCGGGAAGGACCTCCACAACCAAGGACAGCAGAGGCAGGACGAGTTGAGCGAGCTATTAGCAAGATTAGATGAGTTACAAGCCCAGGCTAAGAGTGACGTCAACTTGGCGAACGTTACGCTTAAGGAGGCCAACGAAATCTACAAGACGTTGAAGGGTAAGTTATTCTAACAGTATTATAGACATTACGAAAGCTTTTAGCGGGATTGGACGAGTTGCAAGCTTATGCTAAGAGTGACGTCAACTTGGCGAACGTTACGCTTAAAGAGGCCAACGAAATCTACAAGACGTTGAAGGGTAAGTTGTTCTAACAGTATTATACACATTACGAAAGCTTCTGGTGAGATTAGACGAGTTACAAGCCCAGGCTAAGAGTGACGTCAACTTGGCGAACGTCACGCTTAAGGAGGCCAACGAAATCTACAAGACGTTGAAGGGTAAGTTATTCTAACAGTATTATAGACATTACGAAAGTTCTTGGCGAGATTGGACGAGTTGCAAGCTCAGGCCAAGAGTAACGTTGATTTGGCGAACATCACGCTTAAGGAGGCCAACGAAATCTACAAGACGTTGAAGGGTAAGTTGTTCTAACAGTATTATACATATTACGAAAGCTCTTGGCGAGATTGGACGAGTTGCAAGCTCAGGCCAAAAGTGACGTCAACTTGGCGAACGTTACGCTTAAGGAGGCCAATGAAATCTACAAGAAGTTGAAAGGTAAGTAAAATAAATAAAAAAAAAAACTCTTGGGACATCTTACACAAATCGACCTAGTCCCACGGTAAGCTCAATTAAGGCTTGTGATGTGGGTACCAGGCGACGATATATATAATAGATAGATACATATAGATACTTAAATACATAGACAGCCATGACCAAGGATCAAACATTTGTGATAAATAAATACACAAAGAATGCCCTCGCCGGGATTCGAACCCGGAACCTCCAGCTTCGTAGGCAGGGTCACTTCCAACTAGGCTACGGAGGCTGACAAGTGATTCGTTAGATCACCCACGGAGGCAGGACGAATTGAGCGAGCTGTTGGCGAACGTTACGGTTAAAGAGGCCAATGACATCTACAAAACGTTGAGTTGAAGTATAAGTTATTCTAACGGTATTAATGACAGTAGTGAGTTAAGCGAGATCATGGCAAGATTGGACGAGTTGCAAGCTCAGGCTAAGAGTGACGTCATCTTGGCAAATGGCACGCTTAAAGATGCCAACGAAATCTACAAGACGTTGAAGGGTAAGTTGTTCTAACAGTATTATACACATTACGAAAGCTCTTGGCGAGATTGGACGAGTTGCAAGCTCAGGCCAAGAGTAACGTCGATTTGGCGAACATCACGCTTAAGGAGGCCAACGAAATCTACAAGACGTTGAAAGGTAAGTGATTCGTTAGATCACCCATTGAACTTTTGGGTATTCTTTTGTCGGGACAGTTGTCTTCATTAGTTTTCTTGTAACAATACAGTACCTATACAAAATGTGAGGTTAATTCTAGCATCTGGCTTGCAAAATGGCTGCCCATAGCATTCTAGGGTGATAACACGACCAATGAGCGGTGGTGGATTCCACGAGAATGTCGCGTTTATGTAAGAAAGTTACGAATACAATTATTGGTGTATCTTAATTTTATAACTGGGTGTTTGTATATAGAGAATTCTCGCACTTTCCGTTCATTTCTAAGGTAGCTGTCATAGCCGTCACATTCCCGACATTGTTGACTTTTTCGTGGAAGGCACCAGCATCTCTCTAAGCTCATGAGTGATCGAAGACGGCTCGCAAAATGGCTGCCCATAGCATTTAAACGGGCGATGACACACGACCTGCGCGAGAGGCCAGCCTCTGATTGGCCGCGGGACAGGCACTACCACAGATAAGCTAAAAAACATTATGATAATAAGCAACGGGGGCGCCACAGACTAAAAATTACCATGTGTTTTAGAATTCAGCGACCAAGTAGCCGAGTCCCGCGCCCAGGCAGAACAGGCGCGTCTAGACATACCCGCCATCCAGGACAAGGTGGCGTCAGCCGAGACCAGCATCAACAGCATTGCTGAGGCCTTAGACGAGGCCTCCAGCAAAGCCAAGGAGGCGAGAGACCTTGCCCAACTCGCGCAGAAGGACTACGCTGAAAAGGCTAGCGAAGTGAGTTTAGAGTACACTTTTCAATGTCTTCATCTTACCCGTCATACCAAGTTCGAACTATTGAAATTTAAACCTATCATCATCATCATCAGCCTATGTTAGTCCACTGCTGGACGTAGGCCTCTCCTATTAACTATGCGTAGGTATAGAACTATAGACGCATTAGGAGGTAAATGCCCATAATCACCACGCTGGGCAAGCGGATTGGCGATCGCAGTAATGTGTCCACTATGATGACGCTGCTGCCCATCATCAATCTTGTAAAATGGTCAGTGACACTTCAATCCCTTAGTCGTCTCTTACGACACCCGCAGGAGGAGTTGGGGTGGTGACAAATGTATTCTTACTGCCGTCACCACACGGCATAAACCTAATGAGTTTGAAAATATAGTCGCTTTTCTTTTATTCTAAAAATCGAATATGTCCTTTATAAATCACTTTGGGCAGGACGAGGATAGACCGAGCCAAGGTGTCAAGGCATTGTCATCTGATTTACACGTGTACATCGCCCACACTGCTAGCTTATACATTGATAGACCTAATGCCATTTATAATAAGGCCCACCGATGTACAGGTTATCAATTTTGTTAGTAATCTTTTTTAGTTGTTTCGGTAATAGAGAAGTGGATCAAAAAATGCAATTCTGGACACCTGCAAGGTCTAGCCAAGATAACATGCTGCAATATGCGGTAAGCGATAAGTCACGTGACCATAACAATGGAAATGGTCACGTGAATTTCGTTCGAAACTGTGTTTCTCATTTGTTACTTATCGCTTCTCTTATCGGAATGGCATCTTGACTAGGCGTTCAGGGGCTTGTAATTATCAGTAAGAGTATTGTATTTGACGAGTTACTAGCACGTTTGCCTATTAATGGCAATGATATTATTATGTTTGTATCTCCTTGGGAATCACGGGCTTACAAATCCCGGTTTTTTGATAGGCTTGCGCGGGGATACAGATCCAACACGTAGAGGCCCTTTGGAGAAATTTGCTGTGTTGTACACCTGCTGCAACCCATTCACGGGCACATCAATAGATATCCGTAAACCGGTCCCAGCAGGCGTATGTATAGAGACTATTGAGAAGTAATGGAAAAGACTAATGGGCTATGGTGATGGAGGATGGATGGATCAGAAATGGAACTATAGAAAAGAGGTCCGGACACCTGCCATAAAAATGATTTCTCTTTGCTATCGAGGCAGGCGGTGACTTGCCGCCGACTAGATGGGCCCCCGTAAATGCCGTCACAAGAGACAGCCAGGGGCAACACCGGTGTAGGCGGCTCAGGAGTGTAGAGAGGTGTACACCGCTTTCTGGGCAGTGGCTTGACGGCCGCTGCACCAACTCGCGACTTACGCAAATTTACACTTCCACCCCTGGAGCATATAGCTCTGACGACTCAGACTCTCTGGACGGCCAGTTAAGGCAAGCCAGAGCTGAGAGTCCTACGGGTCCCCTTGGGGTTCCACTCCGACCGACGAAGACACGCCGGAGGCGGGGACCCTGACCGACTCTCGGGAGCACTCGGGTCCGTGGGGTCGTTACTCCCCAACAGCTCGCCACAAGCTGCCCTGCGGCCATATTATTATTATTATTATTATTTAATTTATAGGCGAGCAGCTATTCAGCTGATGAGCCTATGTCACAGTGTCCAGTATTATATAGTTCAAAGTTTGTAAATTTTTATCACATCACTAGTAACTTCAGTCTAATTCATTGTTGAAAAGCCACTTGTCCAATCTATTTTTAAATACATTAACCGAAGGAGCAGTCACAACACTATCTGGTAAACGGTTCCAAGTAGCTACGACACGGTTGGGCAGCGAGTTAAATGCAGCTTTTGTACACGTGGGAGTGTAATCACAGCTTGACATAATTGAATTTATACTTTCGTGAGACATAATAACTGTAACTATTACAAAACGGTTAACACTTTCGCAACCAGGCAAAATTTCGAACAATACCCCAGAAACCGACAGTACTCGCTAGTCGGGCAACGTGGCGTCCGGCATTGAGCTGCAATGCCGCACGCCGCGAAACCCGCTAGTCGGGCAAGCGGCGTATGCGTGCTTGCGTAATTGTCGGGTTCTTTAGCGTCGCGTGTAGGCTTATAGAGCTTGCTCGACTACCGGGTACGCCGGCATCTGAGTAAAGTTTACGAGTGCCCGATTGTCGGGTACGCGGTGTCGAATGTGTTAAACTCACGTGCATTTAGTCAAAACGAGATATATTTTTCGGAGAGTCTAGGTCTCCATTAACAAGCACTGAGCCCGCATTCATGCCTCGTTCACGTTCTAACGAAAGGTTATAATCATACCCTTTTCTAATATAATAAGGCAATTTTTGGCACGGCACCACCCCATCTCCTCCTGAGGGTCTCGTAAGAGTCGACTAAGGGATTGAAGTGTCACTAAACACTATTTGATAAATATTGATGATGGGCAGCAGCGTCATCATAGTGGACACACTACTGCGATCGCCAATCCGCTTGCCCAGCGTGGCCATTATGGGCATTTACCCCCTAATGCGTTTATACGCATAGTTAATAGGAGATACCTACGTCCAGCAGTGAACTATTATAGGCTGATGATGATGATGATGAAGGCAATTTTGGAGACACCGGTGGACTATCTGTGGTGTTTGGTTACTGCATAAAAGTCTTATCTTAAAAATATTGCCTGATTTTTAAGCTTTTTTCATTTGGCAGGCCGCTCATGAAATCAGGAAGAAGGCTTCCACATCAAGAGCAGATGCGGGAAAACTTAGAGACGAGGCCGAGAAACTGTCGAGTAAGTAAACTCATAAATATGTAGTTTAAATTGCAAAAATATTGATTGCAAAAAAAAAAACCTAATTGAGGTCAACCCTAAACTTGGCAGAATTTTAAAAAATCGTGCCTCCTCGCCGCTAGAGCAAAAAATTCTGTCTTAAAAAAATACATAAAGTGGGTCAAAAAGTATGTATCTTAAAAGATACACTGCCAAGTTAAGGGTTAACCCCTTCGCTACGGCATCGGATCTATTGGACCCGATGCAAGTATGGTTAAATTGCCGTAGCGAGCGTGTTAATCAAAACAAATATTGCAATCGCGTCAATTGTGTTACGAAAGTTAGTAATACAAACTATGTGGTATACTCTGTCTGTACCTTCAGCAGTAGTAAAACGGTAAATTAAAAAGATATAGGTTCGTATTGTTGATCGCTCGAAGAAAATTTTAATTTGTAGCCCTTTTTCAGGCTAATAGTTGTTACACAAAATTTTACTTCGTAACACGAAAATTATGAATTTTATTTTGATTTCATTAAAATTCTTCAATCGACTCTAATATGTTTCAGTGAGAGCGTTATAGGCAGTAGGTGAACATTTGATATTGTTTACTAAATAGTTTTTATTTGGCCGTGTGGTGACGGCACTAAGAATACATTTGTCACCACCCCAACTCCTCCTGCGGGTGTCGTAAGAGTCGACTAAGGGATTGAAATGTCATTGACCATTATTTAATAAAAGATTGATGATGGGCAGCAGCATCATCATAGTGGACACATTACTGCGATCGCCAACCCGCTTGCCCAGCGTGGCGATTATGGGCATTTACCTCCTAATGCGTCTATACGCATAGTTAATAGGAGAGGCCTACGTCCAGCAGTGGACTATCATAGGCTGATGATGATGATGATGATGAAATAGTTTATAAGTTTTTTATTTTATACTTGTAAGGCGTCGCGGTAGACCGCGTCAGAGATGGCGTTACGAGCTTGACGTCTTTGACAAGAACTGGTGGGAGACTTCAGGGGATAGGGATACGTGGAAGAATTTGAGGGAGGCCTTTGCCCTACAGTGGGACAGTACAGGCTCTTAATAAAAAAAATAAAAGTCTTTTATTATCACTTCTGTTGTTTCTCTAATAAAGAAAAATAAATAATTAATATTACTGACGGCTCGATTTTTCCTCCTCAGCCCGGGTCGAAAACACGGCCAAGCAGATTTCAGATCTGGAGAAACAGGCTGACGAAAACTTGCAGCTCACCAGGGATGCCAAGATGAAGGTAATGTCCGCGAGATCTTTTGAATACCTAAACCTTTGGAATATGATATCCCACCTTTTCTCAAATTTCTTACTTAGGATACTTTCTTTCAGTAAACTATTGAACTGTTGTCCCCAGCGTGATTTGACGAATAACAACAAAAAAAAGTCATTGATGATTCAATTGCAAAGAAAAGAAAAGAAGAAAACAAAAGAAAATATTAATTAGTAACATTCGTTACAGGTCATCGGTTTATACATCGGTTTAATATTACATGGCAATGTCAATAAATTACGTATTATTCTACTAGAATAAGAATTGAAACCATATCTATTTTTTGCCAACATTTATTTCGCCGAAATTTTATTCCTACAGCTATTCCCATTTCCAACTTCTTATGTTTGGGTACCTAGTTTGGAATATGATAACATGCGTGAGTAAGTATGTCAACAACCATACTTTAGATATTATTGTCATAAAGCAATTTCCTTACCATAGAGAAATTAACTGTTGGATTACCGATCCAACGTGTGTAATGTTTTGAAGGTACCAAAATGTTAAGCCACTAAAAGACGTGTGTCTACGTCTACCACAACTGTCTTCCAATGTTTCCTTGACTTTAACATTATTGAACTGAATATACAAACGATACTCCTCCTGGAGTATGTGTGGCTGCTCCCGCGTTTCCGCTACTGCAGCTGTGGCCGGGTCGCATCCCACAAGGGTGGGACGGTCGTTGCACCGTCATTTGGGGACGGTGTTGAGAGGCTGTTGAAGGAAATACATTTTCATCACACTTGCTGTCTAAGCGCGCCATTGTTTGCGCGCGTAGCGGGAGTAATAGAAAAGTGATATTCCCTAGGGAGTAATAGAAATGTCAGTACGTAATTTAATAATATTATGTCTTAAAACTTATTTTTTTGTCGGCAAGTGTGATGAAAAACATTGTATGCATCACGGTAGGTAAGCGGAATACTAACTCGAGTCATAAAAGCCCTCCGCCTAACGGCGTCGGGCTTCTAACACTCTCGTTAGTAATTCCGTACTTACCTCCCTAGATGCACAATGTACTATTTATGGTTAAATTACATAATAATATTTTACCAGGTCGGGCAAGCCAACACAGACGCGAGAGAGGCCGAAAAGCAAGTCAACAAGGGTCTAGCTGACCTTGGAGTCATCAAGGACGAACTGCGGAACCTCCCGACCCTGGACGGTGAAGCCTTAGACCGATTGGGTACGTTGTGCCTAGTATTCAAAAGTATTAAGGGTATGCCGTGTGGTGACGGCAGTAAGAATACATTTGTCACCACCCCAACTCCTCCTGCGGGTCGTAAGAGTCGACTAAGGGATTGAAGAGTCACTGACCATTATTTGATAAAAGATGATGGGCAGCAGCGTCATCATAGTAGACACATTACTCGCCAATTCGCTTGCCCAGCGTGGCGATTATGGGCATTTACCTCCTAATGCGTCTATACGCATAGTTAATGGGAGAGGCCTACGTCCAGCAGTGGACTATCACATGCTGATAATGTGATGTGAAGGGTATTGGACCTAGCGAGCATTAAGGGTCTGATAGCCTAGTTATGATAGAGCACTGAAGATACCAAAAAAATAAGATATTTCATACATATCATTGATGGAATATCCGTAAGGATAAGACAGTATAGTCTTATACCCTATAAAAAGAGTTGATCCTATTTTATTATTCGGATAGAAAAATATTTTTCTACTTAATAATAAGTTTCACCGTCTACACCGCTATTTAAATACGGCGATGCCACGGAATCGTCATGATGCTTAAGAATCCACACGGCATAAGCTAAGCATAGGTGTGAAGACTTACATATACCGCATGGTACTGTGTGACATTGTAATTCCATTTAGGGTCTGAAAGACCTGGCAAGGGTCAGATGTTGCGTATCGTACCAACAAATTTTCACTTTGTTCCCGATTTTATGTGCTTTAATAAAAATTAGATTCTTCTGACAATTGGTATTAGTAAGTATGTGATCTTCCTTCATGCAGTAATAAATAATACAAAAGCCTTATTGTTTCTTCACAGAGGAGAATTTGAACGCGGTTCAGGCAGAACTCGCGGCGTTAGACTTAGATGGAAAGATTAAGGCTTTGAAGGAAGCAAAACAGAACCATCTTCGGTAAGTACTCTGTCATTTTATGGTAGATTATGGGTGAATCAACTTTTTTGAATTAACCGTCTGTTATTGCCATGGTTACGCTGGTTTTATGCAAAATTTTGCTTCTCAAACTATGCAAGGATGCATTCTTCTGGTGTTAATAAGTCCCTTCCTTAATGGGTTATGGGTTATCGACAAACATGGATTCCACGCATGTTTGGATAGCTTAAATATCATAATTTTGCATAAGCAGTGTGACTCAGATAATCGTAACCAAAGTTGATTAACCCTTATAATAATTATTAATTTAATACGTAAATCGATACGTCCATGCATAACATGTTATGCACGAACAGTTAAAGTGTTCAATATGCTCTCAATAATTTTTTTTGTATAGTTAGAACGAGGTTATAGAAAATACATTCTTATACTCTGTTTGGTTTGGTGTAAAAAAGGTAAACAATCTTGCAGTATCTTTCTATTGAAAACTACGAGTAGAAAATAAGTTTTAGCAAATATACATAATATAACAAGGAAATACAGTGATTTACATTGTTTTTGATTCTTTAAGTACCTAGTTTGGATTTTTATATGCATTTTTCAATAAAAGGATACTGCAAGATTGTTTACCTTTTTTTGAACACCAAACCAAACTGAGTAGGTATAGTAAGTTTTATTGAAATTTTCCGTGAACATGCAGTTATCAAACCGCACCAAATTGTTTCACACGTAAATAAAAAACATATAGACATAGACATAGACATTGACAGATTTTATTTGGCATCATGTTACAGAGTTTCATAAACAGCAATTACAAATAAAATAATAAACAAGAATTACAAGCAAATGATTGTCTACAATCTAGAGATAAAAATAAAATAAAGCAAAATAATATAACAGGGCATGACAAGGAGAAAAAACTAATTTAAACTTAATCTTAAAACTACACTTATAAGTACTAACATAATCGAGTAACATATTGTTTAGATGGATGGAGCAATACAAAGAAGAACACAAATCCCTCAAGGACGAGGTGGACAACGTGAAGAACATCCTCGATCAGCTGCCAGAGGGCTGCTTCAAGAGGATCGTTCTGGAACCAACTGAGGGACCACCCAGGAGTTCCTACAGTTAGGCACCCTGATGTATTATCAACAGAAATCGGACAAAATGTACGTCATGGTTCCCAATAATATGGATAGGACTCACCTTGTCAACAAGAACTACTTCAATTTCCGTGAATCTGCGACCATATATAACATGGACGTCTAACGCCAGCTCAAAAATGCCCCCAAAAGCAATTGTTCAATTGTGCCAAGATAGGACATAGCGTTTTACTTAACACCGCGCATATGTTGACGCCACATCATTGACAAATGTTTATTGAATATCGCCAATCAAAACTTTGATGTACCAATCACAACTATTTTTAAATGGCGGTTTAAGTTTTTATAGGTTGATATTGAAATTCATTACCGTGACGCATTGAAGAGGGGGTGACACTTGTCAACTAAAATTCAGGACCGTTTTTGAAAGGCAATTCAGTATGGCGTGCGGCTTCCATGTTTTATTTGTTCGTAGGTCTGAATAGAACCCAATCCGTAATGACTTTGAGATGAGTGGGAGCCTATTAAATAGAGTTACAGCCTGATGCCTTGCACAATGCTTAGCTACTTGTAGTTTTGGAGAAAAAATCCCTTTATATTTTTCGTACCTGTCGCTAGACGGCACTCATGTTCTTTAGGTGTACTGTGTTTCGCAACATCTTTGACAAATTGGGAAAGAAGTACAAATTAGATTAAATAAATAAATTCTTGAAATTTGATTTCGAAGCTTTGAGGTGACTATTTGCAAAATCTTCATAGTTACCGGTTTCAAATAGGTAATTTTCTGAAAATGATGAAATGATTAATTTTTCAATCAACTTTGTAGTCATGTCCATATTATTGCGAACAATCACGCAGATTTGTCCGATCTCTGAATATCAAAGCACGATTAGAATGGGATTCTAAAGTACAGTTGACACAACAGTGTATGAGTCAATCTAGAATATATTCGTGGTTACCTATATTCATAGTTTAACTGCAGAGACTTACGGATAATAGATTAATTAATCACTCACTACGTCTATAAACAACTCTTTTCTAGGTATAAGTTGTGTCAAAAGTACTTTCGAATCCCTTTCTGATTGCGGTTTGATAATACAGTCTTGTAGATTTACCCTTTCGGTAATAAACGCGAGACGACAACGACGAATACGAGCGGTTGAAAAGCTCCTCGGAGAATCATTCATAATCTGTCCAACCAGCCTGACAGAGACAAAGTTGAATTTTAATTAAATAAACTCTTTACGTCCACAGTTTTTTATATTGGCAGCCTGTTTTCGCACATTATAATAACTAATAACTCTACACCAACGCGGTAACTCTACTCGCACTTTCGACTTTCCATCCGGTCGCTAATAGACAACGCGGCGTGAACGAGTGGGCAATGCAAATAGTTGCTAGATACACGTTAGTCGCAAACGCATAGTCGCCGCGTGCACAAGGTGTGGTCAATGTGTGACGAACGTGTCGGGATTGATCTTTACGACGCGTAGACCACTCGTCGTACACCACTTAATACCTTTTTTTATTTCAATTAAACCTAGAACAAAAAGTTTAAATTTCAATATTTGGCATAGCGCCGAGTCGTCGTTGCTTTGTTATAATGTGCGAAGCCTTTCACAGGCTACAGGCTAGTTGGAAAGAGTGTATGTAGAAAACGACCAATTTCGATAGTTTTGCGAAAAATGCGACTAAAGCCTTAAGTGCGTAGCCGATGCCAATCGCTAACGCTCGGTACTGTTCCCTCTCTGTCACCTTCCTATTAGTGCGATAAAGACAGTTGAGTCACTGACTCAGCGATTGGCATCGGCACTTAGGGTCATACGGGTGACAGTGGATACGCTATCGCTAGTGGCATTTTAGTGTCACCTTTAGGTGACGAAATAATGGCTTTGAACGAAACTTACTGCAGTAATGTATTATACAAAATGCGAGGCTTATAATTTAATTCTTAGTTCTTTTAACCGCCAATGATGTCTTATCTCGTTAACTAGAAAATGGTCGAATGATATATATGCGTCAAGAACGCAGTAGGTTTTTCGAAAACTGACCCAATAAGATTTTTAAACGAAATATATTGTGAAATATGTACCATAATAACTTATGATTTCACATGGAATAGTTTTGAAGTTTGTCGTTTAGCGTTAAAATTAAAGTGAGATTGAGGCTAGAATAAATTAAAGAGATCCTTTGTCATTGTATTTTCGTGGAAACATGTGAACTTATGTTTGCAATTAATTAGTTTCAGTACAAATATATTTAAATTAATTTTGAGAACATTATGAATTCAAACCGAATTACCGTGTGGGTACCAACTTATAAAAAAATGTCGGCAAAGGATTGTGAATCAAGTAATACTTAATAAAATATGTGCCTTACTAATTAATAATTAAAATATCCTTTGCCTGAATATGGATAACTTGGATGTGTCAAAACTAAATGTCATAATAAAGTTAACTAGCTATAATGTGTTTTCTATATAAGTTACACTTTTGGGATAAATGGGATTTTGAATGTATGTGATTGTAGACTATTCAGTGCCTTTTTAAACGATTCAAGTGGTCCAAAATATTTTTATCTCACGTTTTGAAGCATTATTGTTTAATATTTAGTGTCGACTATTTGAAACGGTAAATCAAACATATTAAAACTTGCATAACTAAGTTGAACTGTGTACTTATTCAATGCATTTAAGGTCTGCATTTAATATTATTTGTTCGTAGTGCCATATTGTGTTTGGCGGTAATATTGTAAATATTTGTTGTAACACATGATAGATAGTAATTATTATATATAATTTCGGCAATAACATATTTATGTGGTGTTACATGATACCGTTAATTTTTACTTTCCGTCAGTTAAATGGCGTTACTGATTATATTATAATTTATAATAATTATGTATTGTATGATCATAATATTCATAATCGACAACATGAAAAAAAAACGTAATTATTTGACAGCTAAAACGATTTTTTTTTTCATTTTTTTTTCTGTAACATTGCTATTGGAATAATAAAGAAATAAGTTTTTTATATATATTTAAGATCGCCAAAGACAAAAGAAATATAGAATAAAAGAATAAGCAATTATTGATGATTTTGTTACTACATGGTATTGTGCTTATTTATTATATTAAACTATTAGAATAGTTAAATGTTTGTATTATTCCTAATAGGTCTCAAAGGTAAGACATTGACTACCGATAAACTACCTGTATAGGCCAAACGCTGCCAATAATGGTCCAAAACTTCATTATCATCAGCCTGTGATAGTTTTGATTAGGCGTAATTGTTATATTAACTTAATCGTGCTATTCACAGGCAAAAATTCCTCATTCCTCATATATAAAACTTGGGCAAAGCAAAAAAAAAGGATGGGACTGAAGGTCAATTTAGTAGTTGAAATTGTGGACCATAGTTGCAGTATTGGACCACAGTTGGGTAGTTGTACCGTATGTCATTCGCACAAAGTTATCTAATGTTTCGATATAAATATTATTAAATGATAAAAAAAGAGTTATATTCATATATAGCCTTTATTCATAAAAACTTACGAGGAGTGTTACTATGTACTTATGTATGTTTTGTCCCTTTCTTTAAAACTAAAATCTCAAATTGACAGATTAGAACAATTAGGGTTTTCTCGAAAACGTATGCCACTAGTTGGCGCCAATTAGCCGTAAGGTCCCACTAACATATCAGATAGATTATATTTCCAAAGAAAATCTAACTAGAAGGTGTTCTTATATTTTTTTATATAATTTTATTAACTCACACAAAACATTTAAGCACGAAACTATAGGCGCTCTGAGAATTTATATAAGTTTCTGGACCTGACGCCTCTGTGCTGCCGCCCTGGTGAACGTCATTTCAGAAAACCATCATTATAATAATTTGCAGACTGTGGACGGATATAAATTTATGCTTAAGGAGGATGAGTCCACTGTGTCAGGCAAGACCCGAACTTGTGACGTCGCATCACTAGCTTTCAGCTGTAATTTTAAATAATAATCTTCACTCATAGAACGCAGCGTCCTCTGTTGATCGAATTCTAATCTACATTGAAACATTGATTTGATAGCCTACCTGTATATTCGTACTTCGTACTTTAGTGTGGCAGGGAAACTACAAGGCGATCGTGGTTTGTGGTAGGGCGTCAGGGTGCGTAGCCAAGATTCAAATCGCTAACGATCAATCATCATAAATCATGAATATCGTACTAATAAAAAAGACTGACAAGGGTCATTCTCATAGGGCACGTTTTTTTGGCGTCGGGTAGAATAACTTTGTATTCTTGCATATATATGGCGTAAAAAAAATGTTGGAGGGTAGTTTTCGTTTTATTCTACCCGTAGCAGTTGTGATTTCGAAGATAATCTCTTGAGAACTAGTAATAAAAAAATATAAAAGCCTACTTTTATCATGCTCCATCAAGCGTACAGACTCCAAAATTTGGGACAAACCCCTTTGCAACTCGGGAACCACTACTATTACCTAACACAGGGTATTGTTTTATTATAGTCAATTAAACAAATTAACATTTTGTTAAGTTGATTGTTATTTCAACTGCTTGTATAAAGAAATATGATTTTTTCTCCGCGCGTACGAATTTATGACTAAACTCCGTCATTGGAAGCAAAACAAAATTTCACATCACTATTTGCAATTTAACGCACATCACTATTGCATTGAGCGAGCCAGTTCAGTCTTGTCTGTGACACGTTGGGCGACGGAGGTGCGTTTGGCGACGCTGGGCGATTTTACGAACGTAAGTGTCTAATCTCCGTTTTTTGTCACTTGCATTTTCTCAACTCCGTTTAGTCATTTATTTTTCTATTGGTGTGGTTGATCGTTCTACTATTTAAGTATAATGAATCAAACTGTATTACCTGTAAAATGCGTGTAATGTCATTGTACTAAATAAGATAATTAATGAAATAAAAATAAAAAATAGCTTTCTCCCTAGGCTCCGTCAAATAAACTCCGTCAAATATTTAGACAGAGTTGAAAAAATACGTGTATTTAGTATCTAAGTGAGCAGTCACATGCAAAAAAACTTGTTTTTCATCACATTTGCTGCTAAAGCACAATTAAAGTACCTATACTCCCTTTCTTTAATTAGGTACCTACTGCGAATTTTACGTAGACATGTACTGTTTACATAGTACATTGATCTACAATACCAAGAAAAATAAAACATGTGAAATTTGACGCAATTTCTTCGTTCTGAACACTAACGATAGATTTTTTTACTTACAATACCGTTTACAGCATTTTTAGAGCTAGGGCTTTTCGTTAAACTTACTTCAATATTTTTTTTGTATCATATGCTTAGAATGCCGAAAATCAACAAACCTACGGTAGAGTATATGAAAGAAACTCAACGTAGGCGTAGAGCTAAAATAAAGCAAAATCCTGAAAAATACGCTATGGCAAAATAAAAAGAGCGTCAGCGTAAAATAAGTATTATTAAGTGTATTATGTTATTCACAAAGTGATTGTTACATATATATATGTTTGTTTTCGTCCATGCCTTAAAAAATTCGTATACAAATTAATAAAAAAGTCACTTTTTTGCCCCTATGTCCCTATGTCCCTTTGTACGCTTAAATCTTTAAAACTACGCAACGGATTTTGATGAGATATGAAGGTTTATATGTAGGTATAGTACCCGTGCGAAGCCGAGGCAAATCGCTAGTATTAAAATACATAAATTATCATTCAGGTTTAAGAGCACTGTATACATCAACTCCATATCATATTTCTAAACTCCGTATAAAATATATCAACTCCGTCGCAACATTTTCAACTCCGTCTTGGTGAAAAAAACAATGGCTTATAAAACGTGAACTAATAGATATATATGAGGGACAAAAGTATACATATGATCTAAATAACTCAATGATTCGTATTTTATAGATAATATAGCAGTAAACATACTGTACAAAATCAAGACGGAGTTGAGGCTGAGAACGCCTAATTCTGAGAATGACCCACAACGATGGCAAACTACGATACACCTCTTGGCTGCGCACTCTACCGCAAATTTCACAATTCGTAAATTTCGAGCACCTGTCCCTGTTGCTCCAACGAAGGCGCCATCGGGATGACAAAGATGGTCGAAATTCACGATTTTCAAAGTACGCGGTTGGCAATCTGTATCCAGCCTTATTGTCGGTTGATAACTTTGCGTTTACCAGCTACTCACCAGCTTAGTAATAATCCCCTTTCAAACTAGATGGCGTTAAACCAAGAAAATGTTAGTCGGTGAAACAGTGTTCACTTAGATACGTTCATAGATGGCACTGAAATGAAACGAATTTTAGTTCAAGTATAACCATATCTAAATCAGTATGGGTAATTTTGGTACAATATATATTAGCCCCTAATACGAGATAAAGGTATAGTCGTGTGTTAAAGCCTTCTTAGCACTGAATAGTATTAGAAAATTGATTAGAAAATTACAGAAGTGGGTCATAGACCATGTACGGTGTTTTGGGCGTTGCCGATGATTTTTTAGTGCAATGTGTCAAATATCTATAACGTACTTAAAACGTAACAACGTATTATTGTAATACCATGTAGATATACAAATTCTTGCATTTTCATACAAATTCATGTTATAAAAACAAGCTGTGTCAAAAACTGTTGATGCGTTGGTCCTTCTGCCAACATCACCACGACGCAGTTGACACGATCCACTGTTGGCATGTTGACCCTATCTGGTAGAATCAATGATTCTGAGCAAAATCCACCACATTGCTCAAAAAGTCACGGGTTTTTTCGCTGTAATCCATATGAAATAAATCACGAATTGGCTTATAGAGTACTGTAAAATAAAACTATTTCGAACATAATCGGCCTCCCGGTTTTTGTACTACTACAGGGCACAACACTGTGCATGGCCCGACATGCTCTTGGCCGTTTTTTTTATATCAAAGCTCCCCCCTCCACCAAGCAAACCGCTCCTTGACCACATCCACAAAGCAGTACAAAGTCCCAACAAAGCTTTGTCCAGCGGCATTAACTTGCCATACGCCTAACATCATGTTTACTATATCGCGCACACAATGGCCAGGCAAACTTTGCCGGAAATTTGACAATGCTTTAGAGTATGTGAACACACCTTTATAGCGTCGCGGGCGTAAAATGCTGCTTAAACCTAATGTTGTAAATCTTAACACCCTTATTCATAAAATGTCTCCTAACTTAACAAGCCGCTAATATTATTATTTGTTTATTATTTGAGAAATGCTCTCAAATAATAAATGAATAATAATAATAAATATAGGACATCTTTACACAAATCGACCTAGTCCCACTGTAAGCTCAATTAAGCCTTGTGATGTGGGTACCAGGCGACGATACATATAATATATAGATACTTAAATACATACACAGCTATTACCAAGGAACCAATAATTGTGATAAATAAATACACAAATAAAGCCCTCGCCGGGATTCGAACCCGGGACTCCGGGTTTGTACATTTGAATCATGTCTTCGATATCGATAAAAATTGGTAGGCTGGTAGAGTCTATCATGCTGAGCAAGATCCAACACATTTCCCAAAATATCTTGAAATGTTTGTATAAAACATTTCTTGGTTGTTAACAAAAATGTATAGGAATCTGGTTACAAAAAAGGAAACCTCCATAGAAACTTTATGGGCCATTTTGGAAAATGTGATGGATCATGCTCTGGAACATTGATTCTACCAGCCTACCAATACGCATGATGACTGCCAAGTCAAATCAGCATCTTTTTTCGAACTGTCGAAACGATCACCACTATGAAATTGTATATTATTATGAAATACACAAAAGTGACGTCACGTTTGTGTACTGCGTAATGACCTAGGGTAAGTGCTCCAGTGAATGAACACTTAAGGAAATTTTCAACTTCATTTTTTTTTTGTGGCCAGGAGCAATAATGAAGTTTAAATATGAATGTTCTTATAGAATAAACCACTATTGTAGTTTTCTAAAATCAATTTTATTTTGCATTAGTGCTGCACAGTTTTAAATTAAAGCTAGCTGTAGGGGATAAAATGGAAAATCACCAGTGAATGAACACAAAATTCTAGTAAATGAACAAATGAAACCAATGAATGAACTACCTTAAAAATAATGTATTAAAATGCAAAAACTACTCTATTTTTAATTGCTAGTGCTAGTAATATTCGATAATTGAATTTGAACATTAAGGAGACATAATAACTATAAACATTATTAAACGACATCAATTATAGTTCCACATTTCTGCATATTTAGGGATGGTTCAACTAACTCTTCCGTTACCATTGAAGAGTGACCTTATTTCTCGCTTTCGTTAAAAAGTAAACTGGGCTCATTCTGTATATCAATTATAGCAGTTGAATCATCATCATCAACATCATCATCAGCCTATGTTAGTCCACTGCTGGACGTAGGCCTCTCCTATTAACTATGCGTATACACGCATTAGGAGGTAAATACCCATAATCGCCATGCTGGGCAAGCGGATTGGCAATCGCAGTAATGTGTCCACTATGATGACGCTGCTGCCCATCATCAATCTTGTAGAATGATCAGTGACACTTCAATCCCTTAGTCGACTCTTACGACACCCACAGGAGGAGTTGGGGTGGTGACAAATGTATTCTTACTGCCGTCACCACAGCAGTTGAATACTTTTGATTAACCAAAGATCTGTCTATATTTGTTTCTTCAGTGCCATGAATTTGGACAATTTCGGTTATTTAAATAGCATTGATTTGAGATATTAAAACTGGCACTTGATAGTTCACTAGTTGCAACAGCTTTTAGAGGTTTGTCGAGAGATTCTTGGTCATAATGGGATCTTTTATACGATTTTTTTAACCTTTCCATGTCTTAAACCCAGACAAAATACAAAATAAATGATTTAGTTCATTCACTGGTTTTCGCAATCCAATTAATGAACTAACTGTGTTTGCGGTAGTTCATTAAAAATTGAATATATCAAGTATTGTTCGAACACTGGCCTTTTACTAGACAGCACATTTCTATTAAAGTCATAGAAAACCAAATCTTATAATAACTACTAAAACGTCAGATATGGAACAAACAATAAATCACGCAATTCCAGTGAATGAACTCCCCCGTTCGGTCACTAGGTTTAAGCCATTTTTAACTTCTAGTTACAGAACACTGGATTAAAAACCACATTTTGAAACGAAATCACATTAAACTATACTTTAATAGCATGATCATAACCTTCCGGTTTCAATAAAACATGCACTGTACCTGGGAGATGCACGAAACGCACACAATAACACATTAAACATAACGTAAGCTTCCCTCAATCCTTATAACACCTCCATATAAAAAACGAACCGGCGTAATGTGCCCACTTTAGATCATCTCTATTTGGACACTGATGCATATGAGTTGTTATAAGTGCTACCAGAACTTGTCAAATAAAGTTCCTGCCCGAAAAAAAAATATAACGCGTGGTAGAAATGTACAGAAAACTTATTTTAGGAAAAAAACTTGCATTTTGTTCGTTCACTGGATTTGTTCATTCACTGGAGAACTTACCCTACTCGTTTAAGTTCTTTTCAATTTATTAAATATAAGTTGTGTGCAGAAATGACTGCAATCTAAATCTTAGTAATAATTTCTTCGTGTATTAGGTCGTGCATGACGTTAAATAATTTATTTTAACTAACAGTCATCATCCCTATTTTTATTAATATAGATCAAAATAATCGAACCAATCAAATGTAGGTACAATCTTTTTGAGAATTGCTCAAGTATTGTTGTCCTTTTCGGTCTTTTCGACAACGTCCATAATAATGGATAAAAATACCACTTTTAATATTTGATAGAATAATGAGTGATAAACACGTTTGAACACACATGTATAATCAAAGGTTTATGTCGCATAAGAGCGAAAACGATGTCGATCGGCGGACCTCCTCTAAACAACTTAATAAAATAGGTACCTACTGCCATAGATAGAGACAATCCATCTAAGACCTCAGGGTAGGCAGCGCATAGTCGTTTTTTGGGATGTCCATGGGCCTCAGTTCCTGCTTTCCATCAGATAGGCTGAGAGCTCAGTTGTCTACCTTCATCACAGAAAAAAAGTGTGACAAACTATAGTTCCAGAATGTCTCGACAGTCTCATAACGCGAAACTTTGCTCCCGCGTAAAGCACATTACATAACCAGAGCGGCATTTTACCGCCCCAAGTTTATTGTTCCCAGCGGGAACGACTACCAAAAGAGTACCTCGCTATTGCTCGCAAATTGTGTGAATTATTTATTTAATTTAAAAGCAAAGAAACCCTGCCATCATACCAAGATACGAGAATGTTTGGGTAAAAAGTGTTTTCGAGTAACAATGGAATCGTGAAGAAAATGCTCAGTTAACTTTTTAGGGTACGGGTTGCAAACGGTTTGTACATAAAGCCTTAATCAAAACAAATAAATATATATCACGATTGCGTCAATTGTGTTACGAAACTTCATACAAACTATATGGTATACCTACCCAACTAGCAAAATTTCGTCATAATAATCGTCGCGGAAACGTAACATATTTAGGCTTTTAGCTTATGAAATTGGTCATAAAAACGTAATAATTACGTTTATATAACGCGATTTGGGCCCATATTACTCAGCTTTTTAGCCATATAAAAGCCATTTAACTGAAACTGCCACCACTTATTAGTCATATAATAATCATCGCCGTGACCACTTTATAGCTAACTAGCTGTATAATAGCGACTTTTATAGCTTTTATATTACTTTTAATCATTTAAGAGCCATATAACCGTTGAGTTAGTTATTTATTGATCATATTATTGCTACTTATATGCCAAATTTGTGGAATAAAAGTGTCCAGCGAAACTAAACAGAAGACGGATTGACAACTTGCTCGTGCATATAATTTTGTTAGTGCTAGCTGGTGTAAACAAAATTAAATCACTTAATGCCCTTGAGTATGTTTTGACAGAGCTATCTAAGTAATATATGACCATGTTATAATTGGCATTATAAATTCTACCTAATGGTGAAAATGTATTGCGAATATCACTTTACTGATAAAGTATACTATATTTAGTAGTAAATAATGAACGCGCCACTTTAATTATTAGATATTACAATATAAATTAAATAAATATTTTTTATTATTACGAAGGAAACTACTATATGACATGTATACGATTAACATATCATATAACTGCTTCGTATTAGTTCCTATATAGCAAGTTTCGTGGTTTAAGCGCCATGACACCTACAGGTAGATACGTTAATCATATAAAAGTAACAACAGAAACCAAAAAGTTCTATAATAGCAATAATTTTTCCATTTACTCGAGCACAGGTCATATAAGATGTAATTATTCGACAAATAGTCAAGTAAGCGTCATGTAAAAGCAGGTTACTCAGCATTAATTTTATATGACTCTTTAGTCATAAAAGATGTCGAGATGCTGAATAAAACACTTTTATAAAACAAGATATATAATTAGCTGTTATATGACTTCATTCACAATAGTCATATAATAGCAACTGCGTTACGTTTACTCGACTTTTTCTCACAAGTCATAAGTCAGCCATATAAGTTTTTGCTACTCGGCAAAAAAGTCATATAAGCGTTTTATAAATGTGTCTTTTTCAGCAACTTCTTATATGACTCTTAAGTCATATAAGAAAGTCGTATAAACGTGTATATGACATCTTATACGACTATTATGCTATTGCTGTATAAGTTGGCTTTATACGACAGGTACTGTGTAATTTGCGTTTATATGACTTTTATACGACATATTGCTGTATAAGCTGGCTTGATACGATAGGTACTGTGTAATTCGCGTTTATATGACTTTTATACGACTTATTAGCTGAGTAAGCTCGATGTTATATGACTGTTTTGCTAGTTGGGTACTCTCTCTTACAACCTTTGGCAGTAACAAAAGGCGTCATATTTAAAAAATGTAGGCTAGGGTGTCCCATAATTTACGAATTTTAGAAATGAATAACGCATACCCCCTAAATCGGTTTCTTTAACCCCAAAACACACTGGAAAAAAAATCAGCTCATTCCTGTAACAGGAACCCGTGCCGACTTTCAACTGAAATTCCCATACAAATTACTATGGAAAAATTTGACCAAACAGTAAGTTGATAATAATGTATTATTTTTCTGTTCTTATCAAGTAAATTTTATGAAAAAATGTTTATAGCCAATAAGTTAATACCATAGAAAAAAAAATCGTCATTTTCATACATTGTATAGGAAAATGGCATGAAAGTCGGCACGGTTTGCAGTTACAGAAATGAACTGAAATTTATTTTTATAGTGTTTTGAGGTAAAATAAACCGATTTAGGGGGTATGCGTTATTAATTTCTAAAATTCGTAATATTGGCGCATATTGTTGATTACTCAAAAAGTTTAGAAATGGGTAAGACCTTAATGAAAATAAATATCAAGGTCGCGTCAGTTGTGTAACGAAACTTATTCATACAAACTATATGGTATATACTTTTCTCAAACATGCTACGGAATGTTGATGTTACTTACGTTAAATTAAACCCGGAAATACTAAGTGTCCGGTGTCATGTGCTAAGATGATATGTAAAGAGATTTCATGTATTTATTTCACACCTAGGACTGCAAACAAACTGTCTTTTGTTTTGAAACGTCAAATTGTGACACTAGGTTTTGACATTCAGCCACATAAAAAAAAAATAACCTTAGAATTGATGTTTATACCAACAGGTTAAAGGAGACCTCAAACAGATTAAAAAAAAAGTTAGGCGCGAATTTTTTTTTTTAATGTTATACGATACTGTACTTTTGGCATAATTTACAAATGCAGTAGTATGGTTCGGCGAAATCAGTTCGTTTTATTTCATGGCAAGTTTGAGAAAAGCACTATACAAATCTCGGCGAGAAACAGGGTTACAGGCCGCGTATCACTATCTGGCCTCAGTTCCTTCGGCCAGATATATCTACTTGGCCTGTAACCCTTCGTTTCCCGTCCTCTATAGTAATGTACTATTGTCTTACAACATATTTAAAAAAAATTGGCGCATATTGTTGATTGCTCATAGGAAATTTGAATTTGTCGCCTTTTTTAACTGCCGAAAGTTGTACAGTCAAAGACAAAATAAGGTGTACACAAAAATGTTCAAAAATATGTCCCAGTGCACTCTAATTCTGTGTAATAAGAACGTCGTAACATATTTATGAGCGGATTCTTTCGATACTTATTTTTGCACTTGACTGTAACACAAAATTTTACTTTATATCACAACAATTTATATACAACATGAAAAACTTTTGCTTGCATATTTCACCTAATCGTAATATAACCTATCTTGCTTTAAGGCTGCGTTTCCATCAGAGATGTGCGAACACGTGTTTCCATACAAATGACACCTCGCTCAAGTAATTAATAAGTGAAATTTGTATGGAAACACATCCTCGCACGTCTCTGGTGGAAACGCAGCCTTAGCCTCAGAAATGTTTTTAAGGATACTTTTTAAGTTTGGCCACCATACAAAATTAAAGCTCAATCTGCGCGCAAGATTTTATAAATTACAGCATCGAATAAAAAATATGTCTATTTCATTCTTTATTTATCGATTGATCGAAACATCGGAACCAAAACCAAATAAAAGCCTGTAAAACAGCAAAACCATTTCGATAGACCAATCATTTCATTCTTTATTTATCGATTGATCGAAATAACGGAACCAAAACCAAATAAAAGCCTGTAAAACAGCAAAACCATTTCGATAGACCAATCAATTTGTCAATCATCATTATCACCCAAATTTTTCTTATTTCCCCACCCAACGATTTCACATTCAAAAAGACTTAACACTCTCAACGCTCCATACATTTAAAGGCATTCTTTTACAAGTGTGTCCACCCTAATTCTTAACGGATACAAATTGTGAGGGTCTTAGGAAGTGAGACGTGGATTAATATTCTGTTTGACCCCTTTAAAAATGACGTCATTAGTGCAAACGATCTATTAGTGTGATGGAGTTGGTCATTGGTGGGGATTATCGAGACAACATGTTCCGGGGTACAACATGGTCACATGGGCTATCAATCAAACGGCTTCGAAAAAAGGAGGTTCTCAATTTGACTGTATTTATTTTGGATTTTGAACTTTTAATTTGATTTCCACTCAGAATTGTGAGCTCTTTCGATCCCGATAGGTTTTGTTTTTAATTCGATACTACTGAACAGATATTGGGACTCGGATCCCCTTAGACACTTCAATAAAAAAAAAAATGACTTTTTCGTTTTTTTTAGCACTACTAAATAAGTTCGTAAATAATTTCCTACTAGGACTAATTAACCCTAAACTTAGCAGAATTAAAAAAAATCGTGCGTTCTAGCCTCCTTGCCGCTGTGTAGAGCAAAAAATTCTGTCTGATTTAAACAAATTACAAAAAGTAGGTCAAAAAGTAGTACCTGATGTATCTTTTAAGAGACACTGCCAAGTATAGGGTTGTTGGAATGTGAAGGTACCAGTTATTTTGTAAATTTTAATATTACAAAATTGTATTTTATTCATTAGGCAAAATATACAATAATAACTTGAGTAAACAGCCTCTTTAAATTGTGTATTTTTATTGAGAAATGCTCATGCTGTGGATAAATCTTATCACTATACTCTGTTTGGTTAGGTATTTAAAAAAAGGTAAACAATCTTGCAGTATCCTTTTTATTGAAAACTACGAATAGAAATTAAGTTTTAGCAAATATACATAATATAACAAGGAAATACAGTGATTTGCATTATTTTTATTCATTAAGTACCTAGTTTGTGATTTTTAAATGCATTTTTCAATAAAAAGATACTGCCAGATTGTTTACCTTTTTTAAATACCTAACCAAAAAGAGTACCTATACCAATTCACTGCAATTAACAGAGACATCTACCGTCAAACTACTGAACTAAAAGTAAACAACTGCAAACTACCCCACCTTTAACCCCTTGACTTACAAGGGTAAGAAACTCATTTGTAACACACTGTTAACGAGAAAACAGTTAAAACTTCACCCTCACCGCAAAATACCATTTATCCCCCTTGTAATAAAGGGTAGCTCATATTAAAATGATTTATGAAACCGCCGGCGTGGATCGAGCGTTATGTCGAGGCTTTACTTACAGAACCTCGTATCTGAGACACTAACTTGATAGGAAAAGCACCCGTATTCCTAGGGAAAAAAGGTGATATTCCTATGAATGTTTGCTGTGGATCAGATGTTGAGTAAGTCACATGTTCTTTGGCAAATTAATGACTAGTCAAACTGTTGTGAATTCGCCTTAATAATGGTGGGTTAATAAAATCGCCGTTTTGGAAATAAATAATTCATTTAAAAACATTTTTGAATTCCTGTTTCATGTAACAGCGAGGAAATGCCGACAGCATCCTCGGTGCAATGCCACAAAGGCCAATCTTAGATATAGGTTGGGTTGGTTAGAATAGTTCGAATTAAATTATGTTTATAAATTGAACCGATTAGAAGTAAAGTCCAGAAACTTTCATTACTAGTACATTACATCAGAGGCCGGGAAAATGAGGATTTCCGGCCAAGTTGGTATGTATCGGATAGGTAACGAGGCCGGGAATCCATTTTCACGCCGAGAAATACAAAAAAAATGACAATGATGTTGAAATTTAAAAATAAGTAACTTTGCAGGCCTAGGCCTGAAAAGAGTTACCGTAAAACCACACAACTATAGTCCACTACTACAACTATGGTCCACAAGTTCAACTCGTAATTAAGCATCAATAGAAATCTTTTATTTTGGTTTATTCTAAGTTTTTTAATCATTAATGAGGAAACTTTGTGTAAAACTGCGTCAATAATATAGTAATTAGGTACACTAAATCGAAGATATTTGACTTAATTATGGGCCATAGTTGGGTTCTTTTGGACTATAGTTGGGTATTGGGTAGTTTTACGGTATGCAATTCCATTCCCATCCCAGTGAGTTACTGCGCCCTAAAAGCGATACTTCCGAGTCTATTTTAAGGAAGGTAAAGACAATATTTCGTTGCATGTTGTCACCTCCTGTCAGAAGTATTCCTGGGTGATTCTTAAAAAAAGTTCAGCAAAAGAAAATAAAAAAGTTTTTTTTCTTTACTGTTTTTCGCAATGTACATCGAAAGTATATACCAAAAGCATATTTTTGATGAATGTGGACAAGCTTAATACCATTGGAAAAGGAAAAAAAAAATTGCATGTAAACACGGTTGTGACAATGTATGACACGGACGTGACATATTTGCAATAAATGTTAAAATTGGTGTGTTTATATTCGTAATATCATAATTTATTATGATTAATCAATAAAATATACCAAAAGCATATACTTGATGAATCTGGATAAGCTTAATACCATTGGAAAAGGCTAAAAAAACCATGTAAACACGGTTGTGACAATTTATGACACGGACGTGACTTTTTCCAATAAATGTTAAAATTGATGTTATTAAATTCGTAATATCATAATTTATTATGATTAAGCAATAATATAAAGCAACGAAATGGTTTCATTAACAGTATTTATTTGTATTTTTCTTCAAAACAGTAAATAACTATTTAGATATCCCTTTTACAAGGGTCGTCTGAAAAGTTTCTGGTCTGACAATGGAGAATAACTTTTTGAAAAAACCTCCTTGGTACTACAACCTTACTTTTTTCTGATGTTAAATGTCAAAATTGGCGCCATTTTATCGATAAGTTTTTTTATAATTGCTGATTTCCTGAAACAATACCTACAACATTTCTAATATGCCAGACACAAATCTTGGCTCGGTGGACAGAGATTTTCAAGAACGAAGGGGCCTATTTTGAAGAGCAAGACGGCAACTAATACTTGGCCTTGTTAAAATCATGGGAGCATCGTAGGGACAATTGTATAGCCTTACAAGAGTTACAAGGAGACTATGTTGAAAAGTAAATAAAAAATATAACACAAATCGACTTGTTTCTATGTCAGGCCAGAAACTTTACAAATCCATGGGAAAATGGACAAAATAAAAATGCTCAATAAATAGTGTATACTAAATATTTTAAATGATCTATAATAACAGTTTAAATCCGTAGATTATCTAAATGAAACGAAAATGTCACGACCACGTGTTATATATGTCACAACTACGTACTCAATAAGTCCATGGCCGTGACGTTTTTTTCATATCGTGGTTGTGACAATTTGAGACGTGTTCGAAATAACCTAAAAGCTAGCCATGATCTCACAAATCTTAATTAATTATCAGGAACTACACTGTGTGAGGTACATGTTATGTTTCAAACAATAGTGTGACATTGTTACTTACGTTTAATAGCCAAACACGGCGTTGACGTGTTAAGGTTGTCCCTTTTTATAAAAAAATACGGAGAAATTTTTCTTGAGACACACACAACGTTCAGTTATTTGCAAATTTGACAACAACACAATGTTGCTGTTCTAAAAAAACATAAAAAGGGTTGCCAATATTAAAGACACTTTTTTACAGAGATCCGTATTTTTATAGTAACGTACACGGTCGTGACACAAAAACTACTCACACATTTTATTCTGATGTAAATCATAAATAGTAATGGTTATTAAGATTTCTATAGTATTATCTTATAAATCAAACATTAACCTTGCATAAATGCTGTAATATTTTGCGTGAGAATTTGACAATTCACCAGAAAAAAATATTATATTTTCGAATTCGGCAATCTCACACAACACGGTCCGAGACATTTTGGGGTTAGCAATTTTTTTTTATAGCTGGCTAATAACTTTATGGCAAAAATGATGCTCTGACATGATATTAGTGGTAATTTACTACGTGAATTAATACACACTTTATATATTTTCCAACAAAATATATTCGATTCTTACATATCACAGAAAAAAATGTAAGAATAAGAATCACCCTCCTATACTTACTAGTAGATCCCTACCTTTCTTTCATTTAAGTAATTGTATGTATATGTAAATTCTTTATTGTACACAAAATACAGGCAAAAATACAAATTTTTACAAAGAATTTGACAGGTACAAAGGCGAACTTATCCCTGTAAGGGATCTCTTCCAGTTAACCTTTGAGCAAAAGATAGGCAAACATACCGTGTACAGTGGAGAATATTTTTGAGTAATACCAAAAACTTAACTGTTATTATAACTTAACTGTTTAAGCGAAATAAAGTATTTTTCATTTTATTTTCATTTCATGTTTGAGAAAACCTTTTTTCCAGTGCAGTGTGACAAAACCACATAACTCCAATACATCGAATCTCGCACCCACGATATATCACCCACACACAACACGTACAAACGTAACGTATTCCTTGCCCATCGCGCTCTCGAAACACGTAGTGTGGCCATATGACAAAATACCATATAAAGTATAAGCATGCATACTGTCCATGCATTTTTTACTAGTGTACGCTTACCGTATGTCGGTGTTGCCAGGTTCAGCCGAGACACGAACGGGGAAAAACATTTTTATTAATTTGCACATCTTTCAACGCTTTCAAAACGGGTATAGATTTTTAACTGACTTCAAATAAGGAGTAGGTTCACAATTCAATGATTTTTTTTATGTAGGTATATTACTCCAAATCTCCAAGAATCGTGATTGATTTCATTTTTTTTATCGGCCGTAACGTACTCCTAGGCAGCGTATAGCATACAGGGCGGTCATTTAACAAAATACCATATATAGTATAAGCATGCATACTGCCCATCCATTTGTTACAAATGTACGCTTAAGGTCAGACCAAACGAGCATTCGCTATTCTAACCCCCTACTCTACGAAATTCGATCGTTACACAAAACGTGATTCGTAGATTTCGTAGAGTGGGGGATAGAATAGCGAATTGTCGACATTGTCGTTTGGTCTGAATGCACCTTTACCGTAAGTCGGTGTTGCCAAGTTCTGCAATGAGAATAGGTTAAGTATAATTTTTTACAAGAGTCGATTACAAAAAAAAATTACGTAGTTAAGACCATAATTAAAACCAAAATCATGATCGCGTCAATTGTGTTACGAGAATTAGCCATGAAAACTATATGATACACTCTATTTAACTACCGGCAGCAGAATAACCACAATAAAAAAAACCATTGTTGATCGCTGATGGAAAATTAGAATTTGTCGCCTTTTTATCTGCCTAAAGTTGTTACACAAAATTTTACTTCATAACATAACACAAAAATTATATCGTAAAATTTAGTTTTAATTGAAAGCCTTTAACTATGTACATTTTTTGTGTCTAAGGTATCTAACCTGTTTGAATTAAGTTTCTTTCCTGAAATGTCACAAATACTTACATACATCCTGTTAATAAAAAATTCAGAAAATATTTTTATAATTTTTGATTATAGTTCTGGTATACCACAAATACTAGATTTACAGATTTCCTTCAAAGCTGGCAACACAGCCGTATATAGTCTATATTTAGTTGTCGGCAGTTTTTTGGAATACCGCCGATATATTGACGCAACCTCGTATCTGAACAACTTACTGACAGAATAATCACCCGTATTAAGAGTACAAGAAAGGCCACATTCCCATGAATTGATTGCTGTAGAACCGAGGTTAGTAAGTATAGCAAGGATATGTCCCTTTCGTCGTATGGCACTGGGTCTCACCGCGAGCTACTAAGCTATGAACTATCGGCTATAAACACGTGTAAATAAAAGAGACACGGCGATACTCGCCCAGCTATCAACTATCGCCGCCGGACGAGTATCGCCGTGTCTCTCTTTTTTGCACGTGAGTGCGTGTCTTTTGTTCGTGTTCATAGCTTAGTAGCTTGCGGTGAGACCAGTGCCTAAATAAGTTGTTAACTACAACCGATGTCCGAAACCCTACCTCCAAATCCATAAATTTCGAGCATTTGTCTCTCTCAGCCTAAAGAAGCCGTCTTTGGAGTGACGGAGACATTCTCGTTCAGATTAGGGGCTGTTACGGTATGTTCTGGACAGTTTACGATTGCTACATTTCCCATTATCAAGTGCCAAAGAAATTGGCCCTAAAGGCTTGGCAATAAACGCGAAGATACCAGACTGAAGTGCTGACGACTTCCTCGCACAACACATCAGTGTTTGCGATACAGCGAGGAAATGCCGCCAGCATCCTCGGTACAATGCCACAACGACCAATCATAGATATAGGTTAGTTAGATTTAAATTGGACAATTCTTGGACTTGGTAAAGGTGCGTTCAAACCAAAAGAGCATTCGCTGTTCTAGCGCCCGTTCTACGAAATCAACCAATCACGTTTTGTGTACCGATCGAATTTCGTAGAGTGGGAGGTTAGAACAGCGAATGCTCTCTTAGTTTGAACGCACCTTTATAATTACGAAGAAAAATATCAAGAACCACCTATATGACGTAGCGGAGAAGCTTCAAGAATGCAGTCTTCGGTGGTTTGGCCACGTTTGTCGTAGGCCACCTGATTACGTAGGAAACATATGCATTAACCTAGCCCTTGACGGCCCCGACCCCGCGGCAGACCAAAGAAGCGATGGCTAGATGTCATGAAGGCTGACATGAATGTGAATGGGCTTACAGTAGAAGATGCCCAGAATCACGTAAAGTGGAGGAAATCTAGCAGGAAAGCGGACCCTGGCAAAGGCCGGGATAACGCTAGGTAGAAGAAGAAGAAGAATATCAAGAACTATCCATGAACGTTCCCAATTTTGGAAGCTTCACTTGAGAACATTGCTACGTCTCAGGGTCTGAGTGGCAAGCGTCGAGCGGCGCGTCCAGCGGGGCGGGTAGCAGCGCGTCGAGCGTCCAAGGGATTTCGACGGCGCCACTCAGGCCACGCGCATACAGTATGCTAGGGTGAAGACACATTTATCAGCATGCGTACGCAATTTGTGTATAGAAAATGTCAGTTGGACCGCGTCCAGCTTTCCGCATGCGTACGCATGCTTACACGTTTCATACTAAACGGCCAATTTTACTAAACAAAATGCGTACGCATACTGATAAATGTGTCTTCACCCCTACACGGCTGACAACCACCATTTCTGCAAGATAACCTTGGCAGAAAAACAGTGGTTGTAAACCATGTAGCAAGTGGTTGAAACCAAATTCTGCATGACCTTTAAACGCCCTTAGCAGACGGGCATGCTCTGCCAACCGTTGGCAGACGCAGCGGTTTGGGTCAAAATTATTTTCGTTGTCTTGTTTCATACCACTTTGTCACGCTTTTAGTTGCTGTCTCGATTCAGTACCTATTTAAAAAAAATCCGGTGCACTTGTATTTCTTTTTCACGCTAGATTTGAATCCATACGTCAGAAATTGAAAACAAAAAAACATCTCATACAAAAAACACCACTGCGTCACGTTTTTTAGGGACACAAATTAAGACAACGAAAAGAATTTTGACCCGTTTACAACCGTCTAGCCGCTTGTTGTCAACCACTCTAGACTTAGACTCGCTGGTACCCTAGTCTGTCATCTAGTCTAACTCCCTTAAGCCCCCGGGGCGCTTGTAATCAAAATGAGATTAGCCAAGGTGATTACAACTTATTTAATATTAATAAGCGATCGTGTTGTTTTTGCGTTTTTGATTGCGCTTTGCCCTATAGTAATTACTTTCGGGAAGGGTTGAGTATACGGGGTGTTGCGAATTTGTGTTTCTATTTACTTGCTTTATTGTCCTTCGGTTCGCACAGTGATTATTGTTTAATATTTCGCTTTTATCACAGGGCTACAAATTATGGACTTTTGATATGCTTACGCGGGGATATGATCCAACACGTAGTGACCCTTTGGAGAAATTTGCTGAGTTTTACATTGGCTACAACTCATTCACGGGCATAAAAATGGATATAAGTAGGTCAAATGGTCCTAGCAGCAGTTTTATGTTAAATAGTATAAAGAATAATTAATTGGAAATGACTATGGGAATGGGCTATGATGATGAAGATTACCTACATCATTTTTGCCGAAGTTTCTAAACGTCTCAATGTTGTACTTCGTCAGTTTTATAAGGTACCATGCCTCCTTCAAATGACAAAGTAAGTAGCACATTGTAACGAATAGAAACTTCGGCAAAATGATACCACCGAAATTAGGCGGTTGAAACGCTCAGACATTCACCCAAGTTCAAACATAAGTATTTTAGTTTTTTTGTTCCAAAAGGGTAGTTAAAATGCTAGTATTTTGTATTTTGGACTACCATTACGTATGTTGAGTTGAGGTACTGATGAAAAAGTAACCCTGTATACACCTCACTTTTCCTTTATCTGTAAGCACCTATAGGCTACCAATTCCGCTTACCGACTATTCGTTACTCGACATCGCTACAAAAACAAGGGAAAAAACATCGTAATTCCCCACTTTCTAAAATGGAGCAGCCTGTATAGAGCATTGTTACGGTTATGAGTATGACAAGGCTCAGTTAGCTGTCCTAACGATTAGGGCGGGGAGCGGATGAGAATGGAGATGAGTATGAATATTACTGCGGATGTAGCACGTAATTCTTCTTTGGATTTTCGTTGAAACGTCCAAGTTCATAAATTGAGCAATGATTTAAGGGTCAATTGCAAAAAAAAATACATATTTAATTTAGTCACGGTTTATGTGGCCTGACATTACAGACAAATAATAATAGACAGTCCGATGGAAATTTCAGGGGTCCCTCGTTGACCCCTGAAGGGACCCTGAAGTTTCCATCGGACTGTCTGTTATTATTTGTCTGTAATGTCAGGCCACATAAACCGTGACTAAATTATGTTACAATATGTAGGGAATAAGTGTAGATATTCATCATCAGATTCTATCAGTCTACCGCTGGACAATGCTTCTCCTATTGGCTAAGCATATGGACGCAATAGGGGGTACATGACCATAATCGCTAAGCTGGGCAAACGGGCCGGCGATCGCTGTTAGTGTGTCTTTGTGGGCCTTTAATGGGAACAAAATTCAACTTCATAATTTTTGTGTTAGGTACAAAGTTTTATGAAAAAACTTTCGAGAGTGAAAAATGGCGACAATTTCTAATTTTCTGTGATAGATCAACTAAGCGCACTTTTTTCTTTAATTTGCCATCTTTTTCTACAGCCAAAAAGGTTGTTCGACAAAGTATACTATAGGTAGAGTATCACTAACATTCTTAACATAATTGACCCGATTGTGATTTTTGATTTGACATACGTAGTTAATGTCCTGTCATCATTTTGTTCTGTGTTCAAAACCCGACGAGGAAATTTATTTTTATGATCATCACAATAGTACATTGTGTATTAAGGGCGGTAAATAAGAAATTATGTGAAAAGTAAAGCCCAAGCCGAAGGCGAGGGCTTTACTTCACACAAGTTCATAATTCTTGTACCGCCCGTGGCACACATAATGTTTTTCATCACACCTGTGAGGCAAAAAAGTAAATAAAACAATATATTTTCGCAAAACTACCCTGAAATTGTCTAAATCATTCCTCAAAATTAGGGATGACTGCAATTTATAATTTTTATAACAGAAACCAAGCGCTAGTGAGACGTAATGTTGTATGAATATCTTTGATTGCCCTAGGGCGTAATGACGCATCTACGGCGCGCATCGCCGCAGCGCATTAGCGCACTGACCGAACGGTGTGATGAAAATACCTATTTGTTTTTAGGCGTGATCTTTTTCTATGTTTTCATTTGTAAGTCTAAACTGTAGGTTTAATCATAAACGATATGATTAAAGCCACATGCCGTTGGTTCAATATCTATGTAATTTTTGATATAAACTAATTTTAAAGTGAGAATTTCTTGTCCCATCCCTACTTGTTAATTATTAAGCGATCTCCTTATAAGTTGTGTTGCAAACTAGGCAAGTTTGGCCTCCCGAGTCTGGAGTGACGAAACTGAGTAACTTACAACGTGACATTAATATCGTACAGTCAGGTAACTGATATATCGTCGCTATAGTACACTCGAACCAAAGGACTATGCGTCAAAATGGACCAAAAACCAACAGAGCTGGGAGCAGTGTCATTAAAAAGGTCTGCTTGTGTACTCTATTTCATACTATAGGTGCAAAGTTGAATTCCATCGGATACCTTTATATGGGTAAGGCGGTCTTCGAGTACTCTCTAAGTAAATCACCGTCGTCCACACACCAATCATCATAGTACCTATTTACTCTGATGAAAATACAAATATCTCCGTTTTGCAATGGAATTGAACATAGTGCCCGTAGAATGAAATGAAATTAATGTAAATACCTATTTAATGACACCACTTTCAGCTCTGTTGGTTTTTGGTCCACTCTCCATACAAATCTGTCCATGGTCCTTTACACGCTCACAATTGCCAACGTTTCAAAATTTTCAATGTCCCTAAATCGAACACCATTTCAAGATATACGCATGTAGATCACAAAATAGTACATTTAAGGGACGATTTTTTTCATAACAAGTGCGTCAAAAAGGGAATATACCGCGCGCGAAGCGCAAAGTTCGTTTTTGCTCACTAGTTAGGAAAATGTATTTTTTAATTTTTATTTCGCAATATTTTTGTTAAAAATCGTAATAATAGTTTAAAGGGGAAGTGACGTCACATAGCTGATTCAGAGCTGCCACTATAATCAAAAAATCTTGCGGTTGGAATGTCTCTTGTGTTTGGCAGTGACATTTGACACCGATTTTCGCCGTTTTCTTATGTGTTTGAAACATCACTTGTGACGTCATTTAGCTGATTTTTGACGTTTGTAACTTACGCTCTTTCTGCTCGAAGTAGTAATAAAAGGGGATTTTCTCACTAAATTTGCAATTTAATTCAAAAGTAAAAATATAAGTGTATCTTTTAATTTTAAGTTCTTACAAAACAGGCAATAAAAACTAGCACTAAAAATATGAAATGTTGTCAATTAGTGACATTTATAACAAAGTACTGATATATCCCTCCGGATTAGCAAGCTGAAGTGGCAATGGGCAGGCCACATTGCACGCAGAGCAGGTCGATGGGGTGGAAAAGTGCTCGGGTGGAGACCACGGCTATAACGCAGCGTAGGACGTCCACCCACAAGATGGACAGACGATCTTATGAAGGTCGCCGAGACACGCTGAATACAGGTCGCATCTAACCGGAACATGTGGAGGTCCAGAGGAGAGGCATATGTTCAGCAGTGGACGTCATATGGCTGAGATGATGATGACAATGATAACAAAGTCAATAGGTACCTATATTGTTGTATTCTGGCCAGTTTTTCCGCAACTCGACATCAAACGTGCCTATTTTGCGTGTTCCCAACGCTGGCCCAGTACTTGTTGGGACTTCACATACACCCTTGAATTTCTTCGCAGGTGTATGCAGGTTTCCTTACGATGTTTTCCTTCACCGTAAAGCACTTGTGGATATCAAATTATATTTTCGTACATAAGTTTTTGAAAAACTCATTGGTACAGTCAAGGGCATTAATATAATACACTTCTCCATACTGATCCCTCACAAATGTGTCTATATATTAATGCACTCGACTGTACCTACTCGAGAGTTTTACTACAAGAGGTACGATTGTAAATCAATAACTACGAAATGGTTGAACTTCAAAGAGCTACGAGAAAATAGAAACTTTCTAAAACAATAAACTTACTGTATTTTACTGCATATTAACAACATAGTATACAGGGTGGAAAAATATCTTGGGTCAGTAAGGGCAGCTACCAGATCCCGTGTAACTACGCGAATATGGCCTTACGAGACCTTCCCGTGATTTCCAATTAAATAAGATTGGCGTTTTCAGATTTTGGAAAAAGTATACAGGATGCGAGAAAATGGTTATTTTTACCAACTGCTTTTTTGATGCCGATCGATCCTGTTTCTGTTCAGGATCAAAAGCTTGTATGGGACCAGCAAAATTTTTCGTCTAGAAAAGCCGCAAATCGAGATTTAAAATTCCCATACAAATTGTATGAAAATATTTTTTTTTATAAAAGTCGTGTGTTTCATTACTTAATCCAAGTTTACCTAAGTGTTACACTATATAGTATTATTTTCATATCTAGACATAATAACAGTAAAATTTGCACAATTCATAAATAAACATGCGAGAAATTGGTAACTTTCATTACACTCTTGCATTGCATCCATTACCAAAGTATGAATGGGCTTTACGTTTCTAAAACAGCCCACTTTATTTTATGCCATTCCATAGTGAGCACCTTCGGGAATCTTCGGGGCCCGAAGATTGCCGAGCCAGTGCCGGCGAATTACATCGTAACTTGCAGTTATGGCGGCCAGGAAAGACTTACAAATGGATTCGCTTTACTTTTTAACCAACTTAAAAAAATCGACTGTTTTTTTTTGTATACTCGATGTCTCCAACCGATGGCGATTTCCATTTTAACGGTTCCGTAGCCTAGATGGCAAAAACGGAACCCTTATAGTTTCGCCATGTCCATCTGTCCGCAGCATAGCAGAGGCCGTTAATATTTTTTATCTACAGGAATATCATAATTTCCCTGTTATGTATTCAGAAGCGGTAATGTAATGACCTATATTAAGAGACCGGTGTCTGTGGCTGTATCATAATGTTAACATTAAAGTACAGGCAGAGTACAGTGCATCATAATGTTGACATTAAAGTATCGTCGTCATGATATTAATTTTAACATTCAACTTCTTTTTGTTGTTCTTTTTTCAATAAATATTTATTGTAGGATATCCTTACTCAAATTGAGTGATTTCAACTGATTTGAATTTTTATATTTAGGGGTAATTACTTAGTGGATATCAATGAAAATAAAGGTAAATTGTCATTCTAAACTAATGATATGGATGTAGATAAAGTTATGTATGTGACTGTACATAATTAGGCATTAAACACTCGTGTGATCAAAACCACACTCATGTTTAATGCCTCTTATTATGCGCCAGCCACATAAATAACTATTATTTGTTGTATCATTACGGGCACCATTAAATAGGTCCCTTAAAAAGAATGAGGAACTTAAAAGAAAGTTTTCTTCTAAAGTCAATATTTTCGGAGATAATCGCTCCAGAAGAAAAAAAAATGTATCGCCGCTCTCTAACTTTTGATCCGTAGGTCCAAAAAATATGAAAAAAAAGAATAGTGGGCTTATAGAGCACTTTAAAATAAAACTATTTCGAACATAATCAGCCAATCCGTTTTTGTATAACTACGGAACCCTACACTGAGCATGGTCCGACATGTTCTTAGCCGGTTTTTTTTTTATATATTTTAGTCTATCACTTTGTTGGCGTTTTAAGTATACCTGACGAATTATTTCACAAAATATTTTGGCTACAATATTGAATCAAATGCCTTGTATGTTCTGTTAGTGATACAAATAAACTTGTATGGCAGCCTGCTTTGCCGACTTAACTTGTAAATAAATAATTGCTACAAAATCTGGAATAGCCCTCCCGGTCTCCACACTAACAGTTTTATGTGGCAACACTTTTTTAATCAAATAATTGTGTTTCCCCGTTTTCAGGGAGATTTGAGTATTTCTTTTTTTATTAAATTTTTACATGGCTCAAAAATAACATAGAGTCGTAATTGTTTTTATTTTTAAGGTTCCTTAGTGAACTAGGAACACTTATAGTTTATCCGTCTGTCCGTCTGTCTGTCTGTCCGCAGCATAGCTCAGTGACCGTTAGTATTTGAAATTTGCAATTTGGTATATATATTAATCACATCAACACTGTGTTAGATAAAAAAAAAATTACTTGGAACAAGTATCGCCGCATTTGTTCTAACAAAATAGTTTGCTGATATTTGTAGGGGGCGAGGTAACTTACACATACAATTAGTGCAAATAAATACAATTAATAAGTGGATTAAGGACTACCCCAAGCTATGTTAGAAAAAAATGTTAATGAAAAAAAATGTTAATAAATGTAAGTGAAAAATAAAATTAAATAATATTGTACATAATGCGACTCATTGATCTTGTTCTATCGCAGTCCTGCAATTGTTTTGCGATTACTTGTCCGAGCTCTGGCGATGCCCTCATCGGAAATCGACCCCAGAACCGACTAGTAACAGCAGTGTTATTCACTAAGGAAACCGCCTTGCTGTCAGCGCTGTGTCAGCGCTGCGGCAGCGTCGAACGTAAAAATGATATTCACTAATGTACTTTAAACGACACTAGTGGTCGGCGACGAATGCAGCGTGAGCTGGAACTACACTGCGTCGAGAGTTTGACGTTTAATGTACGAACTTCGTATTCTCTAACGAAAAACAGCGACGAACTCGCCCACAACCTCGCTCACAGCCTCGATTCCTAATGTCAAATAAAACAGCTAGGATTCTAGACAAGGCTGTCTCGTCGTCGAGCTCGTTGACGAACGCAGCGTCGAATGTGTGAATAAGAGAATAGCATAGCTGAGCGACAGCGGCTGTCAAAATACAACTGTAACAAACTAACAGTGATTGCATAATACGGGTACGTAGGAGTATAAATAAAATACTCGCGAGCTATTATTTACGGGAGACAGGTGACGGATGGAGCGGGGAGCGGAGCGGGGAGCGGGCGGCGTGAGGCATAAGCGGTAGCGGGTTTATCGAAAAACGTACTGTCACACAATAGTACATTACGACACAAGTGTGAAAAACATGAAATTCGTAACGAGTGGCGATGTATGTCGACACATACATCGCCACACCTGCACGAAATTCGTAAATCGACACCAGTTACGAATTTCGTTTTTGCAGGTGTGTCGTACGACTTTTTTTAGTACAGATGGCCCTCCGAAGTACCTGACGTAAAATGACCGACTTCTCGCACTAGAGCCTAAAAAGTACACCACCAGTACTAAAATAATTATTTAAGTATCGTATAATGCTATTCCATAATGAGTTTATTTATCATGATAATTAAATTGATTCTGCCTAAACCTGATTTGTGCAGATACTTGGTATTTGCAGTAATAGCCTAATTCTGCCCATTGTGACACCTAAAAGACATATTAGATTTTTGTCAAATTATAAATAAAAAGCCACTAAACAAAATCGACTACACAGGGTGGAAATTATTTTTGAGTCAGTGAGGACAGCTACCAGTTCCAGAATAGCTATGCAAAAATTGTCTTAGAAGACCTTCCCTCGATTTTAAATTAACAAAGAACGTTTTTGTCATTTTTTTTTATTTGATGCCAATCGATCCTGTTTCTGTTCAGGATCAAAAGCTTGTATGGGACCAAAAAAGATTTTTGGCTACAAAAGCCGCAAATCAAGAATTAAAATTCCCTTTTATATAAAATTCACTTCAACGGACGTAATCGTGATTTTTATTTTGATTAAGGGCTTAACTATGTACATTTTTTACCCTTACGATCTCTATTTGTCAATAAACGCTACATCTTATGATTTGTGGCACAATGCAATCTAGAAAAATGCACTTAGGTGTTCTTATAGGTGCAAGATGGAATCCCGAGACTACGGTATTTCTCTCTTTCAGCTTATGTAACCGGGTTACGATATACCTACGAAATACGATGATACCTACTTGAAATAAAGGTCGTATCTCATTTTCGATTCAGTACTGACATACGACAATTGGTAATACTCACCGTTTTTATAGTCAATTTTGATTGACAGCCGAAGTAATTTAAGATTTGTACCTATACAGAGCACAGAAAAATATTTTATTATATTGAACGTATTGCAAAAACACAAATCAAATTATTTATTAACTAAATATTTTGATTTGTACTTTTTTATTTTTTTCCAGTAGTCACACTACTTAATACTATATAAATTATAAATATTAGATGTCGTATACCAAAGAAAAACGACCAAGATCACCTAATGTCCGAGGTGGGGATCGAACCCACGTACTCAGCTTTCGCGTTCTGTACCCCTCGGCTACTCGGTCTTAGCAACCACCGGTCAAATTTCTCGGGTATAGGTACGCATTCCCTTACAAGGCTAGGCGCCTTTGACCATTCTCTAAGGGCAAGCAATACATGCCTGCACCTCCTATTAGAATACTTTACAGTTTTCTAGAATAGCTAGAGAGAGCTGGTGCTGCCATCTATTGAACGTATTGCGAAAACACAAATCAAATTATTTATTAACTAAATATTTTGATTTGTACTTTTTTATTTTTCTCCAGTAGTCACACTACTTAATACTATATAAATTATAATTATTAGATGTCATATAACATTAGGTGATCTTGGTCGTTTTTCTTTGGTATTA
>JALPQI010004904.1:0-73656 GCA_025490895.1 Thaumatotibia leucotreta | reverse complement strand
AAAAACATGTCATTATATTACTTTAGTAAATATTGCTACAGACGCTCGTCAATTATTCGTCCCCGATCCTAAGTATAAGAGCTCCTTTGATGTCGCTATATAACAAAAGGGATAGTTCTACGCCTTTGGCAAATACGCACAATGGTGGGGCAAGCGACGAGATATCAGCTACTTTGATTTAATAATTATGGCAATTATATAAAGTTCGCTTTATTACAGTTTCTATTCATAATATATTATACTAAGAAATAATATTGTTACAGTTATTTGCTACAGTTAATTTATACTTAGTATTATGTTAAAAGGTTTATGTGATGTTATCTGGGTTAGAGTTCACATTGTCGATGGCGCGTACGTCTCGCGGCGTTGTATTTATTTGTATACGAAGTTACGAACATGACCCCATAAACAATGTGGTCCTTTTGCCCAAACATCACTTATAAATGTTATTTCTACTCAGGAACAAATATCTGTAAATCCTTGTGGGTGAAAAGATTAAAAATTAATAGATGTTTATCAAATTTTGCACATTTTTTTTTGTAAGAGTTCGGTATCTGAAAAGAAATTACCTACATACAAGTTGTTACCTACGGATACAAAAAAAAACCTAAAAGATGTCAAGATCCTGCGCTTGGGCCACCACGATTGTGATTAAGTGCCTGATTTCAGTGGGATCAATGTGCCATCAGAGAGATTGCGAAGAATGGGTAGCTCGGGGCAATTGCGTTGCGTTGCACTATGACGTATATTCTCGTGAGTCAGGACTCACGAAACTTTCATCAGGATGAAGAAAATCAAAATAATAAGTTTCTGTTACCTAGCTACCTGCTATTTGAAATCCTCATTTGGATTGTATATATATATAGGTACATAGTTTGAAAATAATAAGATGTAATGTAATTTTCACCTAATTATTGTGAAAAATGTAATTGTATCATATTCATGTTATTTATTTAGGTTTTATTATTAAATGAATTTCGTTGTCAAAATCCGTAATATATATAAACTTTACAATTTCAAACTATCGCAACATGATTCACATACGCGAACAGATAAAACATAGCAATGGAAAACTTATCATCAATAATAGAGTTGCAAGGACTAAGCAGATTCACGACTGTACGTAAGTCGGTCGTCTGACATGTGATTTATTCCTTTATCTCCGAACGGGCCGGATTCTACCGTAGATATGTCTCATCAATCTTTAAAACAATCTATGTTATTGCAGCTACCTACGACTTAAGCCTTTTTTCTTCCGAGTGAAAGTAAAAATCTGTTCCGACAAAGAATATCTTAGTAGAGAATCCAAAGGCGCATATGACATTTTGCTAAGATAGTATGATAGTAGGAGCGATGAAATCGTAATGCCAGCAATCTTTGTATCGGTATGTAGCTTTCCATTTTGGACTTTTTTTGTTCGATTCGGAACGTAATTACTTTTATAGGGTTTGATGTGAAAACAGTTCAAGGTTGTATTTTAATTGAATTAAAATAAGTACCTGTTGCTACAAAAGCTTCTGATAATGAGAATAATAGTAAGTTGAACAAGTATTCAAGTGAGCCGATCAAAACTTATCAATTATTCATAAACGTTTAGCAAGGCGCCGCTAAGTATCGTGTATCCCTTTTGGTGTAATAAGGCCTGAGGACCTAGTGTAGGTAGGTACACCATTTCATACAAATGACGATGAAAACGTAAACGCGATCGAGACGTTTTTTATAAGTTATTACCTACACTAGGCCCTCTGGCCACGACATTGGTCTAACGCGACCAGCGGCGAGCGAATCCATAAGTTGGAGAAAGATGCCGACATAGGAACTTCCTCTGGTACGTATGGTTTTCCGCCAAGTCGGTCGCCTTAGACCAATGTCGTGGCCAGGCCATTATATTGATAAGGCTGAGAGGGACAAACAATGCTTATCGGCTTGCTAAGTTAAGAGACGTTTATAAATAAGGGGGTTAGCTTCAACATGTGCGTTCATATTTGCTATGTAAGGTCAGTGCGGCTAAGTCCGTATATTTTATTTTGAAGGAAAGTCCGTCATATGCGTCTTATATTGTTTAATTAGGGTCGGAAATCAGTTGATAGACGGACTATACTGATAGACGGTCTTACCCGCATTGACCTTACACCTATTTAGATGTATGTAGTTACATACTTAGTTAAGACGATATAATATTATGACGAGTAAGACGATATATTATTATGTATGATATGACTATTGGTTGACGGCAAACATGAAATGTTCTTCTTTCCTCAAACAAATAGAATGAAAAATATCAAAGGAAATATTTTCGTATTTCTCCTCACTAAATAAATCGCTAACACGTTTGAAATAGCGACATATGCATGAATATCAAATTGCCGCAATGCGTACGGCGAGCAGTTTTAGTAGACATATAATTATACTAAACCGCACAGCACAGGCTGTTCTTAAATGAGTACCTGCACCGGCAATTGTATTCGATGCACAAAACAAAGCGATTATACAGGGTGAAATGTTCTAACGGGTTGTTGCTATACTCAATAACGGTTTACATAATAATAAATATGTAGGTACATATGTGATAAGTATTGTAGATAATATATGTCCATGCAGCGTCTAAATTACATTCAACCAAGCTTTAACAACAAGCATCTAGTCGTATTATGACGATAAATCCTGATTCCAGTAAGTTCTTTTTTTAAAGGTACCTACATACATATGTAAATGTATCATTATTTTTTAATCCCTGTTCAATTTCAATAATGTTAGGTAATTCAATAATAGATAATTATAATAGTCATCGAAATTTTTTCTAAATAAAAGATATCGATTTCAAGCAGAACAGATGCGTTCTCATTGAGAAAATATGACGGCGTAATTAAAATGGCAATAACGGTATCATTGAAAAACATGAATGTGTTAATTATATATACAAGATAATAAACATTTTCTCCAATATGCTCGGAAATGTTCGCATTAATGTAGCAAAAACGAAACGCGAAGTACCTTCTTATGTACCAGCTCAAATTAAAAAAAAAGATTTTCATTATTGTACAGTTTTTGCGGCCGCGAAATTGTACTAAAATCCATTAATGTATTGTTTTTTACTTCTTAAAAACTACTTTTGGACTTTGAAAAAAATGCATACAGCCAAATTCTAAAGCCACGACCAAACGCCTGGTCTGGATAGAGCGAGAGACGGCGATCAAATCTATGGCCGTCTCGTTCTATCATGAGTTACAAACGCCTCGGTGTGTCAGGTCGTGTAGGTACGGTTTAATGAAACCATAGATATCGTTACTATTTTTTATGAACGACCATGCATTAAAAAAAAGTTTAGGCGGGAATCATAAGAGATTTTTTCTTTTCAATTGTTATTCAATTTGCAAGAAAAATATTTTGTTTTATTTCCTTGCATGTTTGGAGAAAAGTCCTATATGTGCCTCGGACGGAAATAGAATTTCGTGGATTCGTATGTAATTGTCGGCCTCAGCTTCGCTTCGTCCGACAAAAAATACTCATCCACGAAATTCGCTTTCCCGGCCTCTGCAATAATGTACTATTACCACCATAAACATTGTCATTTTATTGGTGATTCAGATCATAACTGCTAAATCAACCCTATTATATTAGTCTAGTTTGTACAATAGCCGTACCACGACTTTGCAATCATCGGTTACGTTAGGTTTTACTCAATACATACGTAAATCAATCCATCGCGCTCGCACTGGTTCATTAGAGCGAGCGCGATAGTCTGCTTACTGACTGCTATTACTCAACTGTGCAACTCATGGTACGGCTACTGGTTGTTCCAACATCTAAATCGCGTATTAAGTACGTACATTAGTATACTCCACGCGACATAAAAATGCCGTCAATCATGATTGGCAGCTGAGCTTAACTTTTTTATCGTAGGTACACTACGTTATACCTATAGCAACCGTTTTTCCTTCCTAAACTGCATTTAATAAAAATATATCCGACTGTCTCCAGTTTTTATGAAGTTATGATAATGGAATGAAGGAATGCCCGCTTACCTTTTATTATGGCGGTGGGTATCCATTTATAGCGAAGTTAATCCGTACGTCAGAGCTGTCTGGGGAGTCATTCTGATCCTTTACCACAAACTCATTCTTAGATTCAATATCCAGTATAAGTGACTTCTCAGTTAAAGTAGCTTCGTGAAGGTTCTAGAGACCCAGTGACACTGGTAATTGTGAATGTAATCGCCCGCGCTTGCGCGCCGAATCGGAATCATCTGATCCGAGGATAGATGTGCGTTTTTAGATTAAGTCAGCGCTTAGTTAGGGTTGGGTTTTGGTAGGAAACGTATAAATAAGGTTTGGCGACGAAATAATTGGTAGATTTCAATTTAATTAATGTTTTCGTCTTAGCGACGTGACCCTTATAAATATAACCAGGCGTATATTTTTGGAATGACTGTTTATGTTTCATCATTAAAATAATACAGTGCTGTAAAGGTATTAGGTATCCTTTGTATAACACAAACCGAGGGCTACCTACGTATTACCTATCTACACAATATTGTATTGACGTCAGAAAAATATGTAGAGTAGGTATAATGTGTGTAGTATATCAAGTGACTCAAAAAATATAGAAATGTGCGTTCCTGTCGGCCGTGAGGTAATTAGAAGTACTCGTAGAATAAGCCTTTAAGGTTTTTTCGAGAAAAAAAAGTTAATAAACTGGATTATGGCTCATAGGGGTCTACTCGATCTGCGCAACGGGCAGTCCGGGAAAATAATGAAGTTAGTTTTGGTTTTGCTAGTGATAGGACCTCGTGCAGGGTCCGCCCGGATAGCTACCGCCGTCTTACCCGTTAACCTGCCGCTAAATGGCAGTGTTTGCACTGCTGTGTTTCGGTTTGGGGGTAAGAAAGCCGGTGTAATTACTGGCATAGATAGAGGCAATCCATCTAAGTCCCCAGGGTAAGAATCGCATAGGCGATTTTTTGATCACTAGGCCTCAGTTCCTGCTTTCCATCAGGTGGGCTGTGTGCTCAGTTACAAAATCCTTGTCGATTTTATTTAACGCTGTAGCTCGAAAATGTGTATCCAATTACCTCGCATTCTAAAACACAAAATTTGCACTCAACAGCCCACTATTTTTAAAAGAGCGAAGAGATTTCCGCCCATATTTTACAGACAAACGGGTCTTAATCGCGTAAACTTACGTTTAATTATATCCTGACGTTTCGGGCATGACGTTACACCCGTGGTCGCAGGCAGACTGGCGAGAGAATGTATCAACACCTTCGAGCTGCGCGGGTTTTTCGAACTACCCGCACTTGATCTTGATTATTCACTTCTAGGCTAGGGTTGTCACTAGGCCTACACACAACACTCACAACATTATTATTTATTATTATTTTATGTCCCTACACTTTATAAGAGAAAAAACTTAGCCGTGTGTGTTCTTGATACTTATAGAGCGCTGGCGCTTCTAATGGTTAGGACTCGTATATTCTTGAATCTAAAGACTGAGCGTGAAATAAAAAGATGTACCTACGTACAGGGTGAACGACATGAAGTGTTACCAATTTCAAAGGGCTGCAATTTTTTAGTTTTAACAATTAATTACTATAAGTAAGAAAAACAAGAGAAAAATATAACGTTTAGTGATTAAATTTACTTTTATTCAATAGGACTACCTTTTGCCTTGACTATGGTCTTCAAATGGTAAAACAATATTTGCTCGCAGCACGTTTGTGACCACTGGGTAGTGGTATGTGCCAATGAAATACGATCGCTTTCTTCATTGCATTTAAACTAGCATGTTTAATTGCGCTAAAGTATGAAATAGCCATACACGATTCGAGAATATTATCGATAGCGATAAACAGAAACTACAACTATAGAAAACTTGTGTTATTCTTCTATCTGACTACAGGGACAAAAGCGCACAATAGAAATAAAATGAATTTCCCGAAATCAAACGACAAGCACGTATTAAATAATCACCAAATTCAACATTTCAATAAACCGACTTCAACCGATTTCTCCAAGATCACTTCAACAAATCCCGACTTAGTGCAAACGGGACCATCTCGGTTTGATTGGAAGTCGGTTAAAAAAATATTATTAAAATCGGTTGGCGTGATATGGAATGGACTTATTCGTACATTTGTCGTGCACATGCGTAATTCAAAAATACTTATTATGGTTTTCTCAAGGATGCCATTGTCAGAACTGGACCAAATTATAGTGGGACCAATCGGTACCTACCATTTACCTCCTAATACGTCTATACGCATAGTTTAATAGGAGAGACCTTCGTCCAGCAGTGGACTATGATGGTCTAGACTATGATGATGTGAATCGGTACATAAGCATCAGCTTTAAAAAAAAACAGAATCATCACAATTGGTTCCCAGTTGGAAGTTCTGAGGTAACATAAAAAAAACATACAGTCGAAATGAGAACCTCCTCCAATAATTATTAATTATTACACCAAACATATTTAGTTTTGGACTATAAGTGGGAGCTTTTTGGACTATAGTTAGGGCGTTTTACAGTATTTAAGTGATTACTAAAAACATAATCAGAGCCTCAGAGTACAGGTATTTAGTAGAAAATGCATTTGTATTTTTTTTTCGGCAAATATTCCCGGCTATCAAACTATATCAGACAAAGGAATTAAGGACACTTAACATTTCAAGCTGCTTGGTTAGACGAAGCATACACCCGGACGATTTCACTTTAATGGGCCCAATTACTGTGGGGTGACAGATGCTATTGTGGGACATAAAATTGGTCGTAATTTTGATGCTTTTTTGTTTAATGGACTTTTAATATAGGTGTTACGTTCACACGGCTAGTCATGTTCGTAACGGGCTACTTTTGTTTTTTTTTCATTGTCTTTGAAAATTATTTTAGTTTTTTTAGTTCGCTGTCCAAAATTGTTCACAAATATGAGGTTCCCAGACAGGAATGTGTATGTACTGCATCAAAATAGATACTCAGTATTTTTTTGTATATAGACTAATTTATGAGCTTTTTGAAAGTTATTTAGAAGCAAATACATTCAAATATCCTACAATTCCTACATATATTATACTCAGCGATCGTTAAAACTATTTATGAAATATCATAAAACTAAATCGATTTTAGCGTATAACGCTACAATATTTGGGAGACCCGAAATAAGAATTTAATCAACGCATGTAACACCTGAGGCTTTAGGTCAAAAATATCAAATACGTGTAAGTCATCCATGTGTCCCTCTCTCGCACCCAAAACAGAATAGACATGACAGTGACAGAGAGATTGAACCAAATCGAGCATCGGCACACAAGTTCAGGCGTTACGCATAACGCTAAGTGCGATTACGTTCTATTTCCGATAGTAAATTGCATATCGATGTTCGCGCCAAGTGATTTCACGCCCTTTGCGTTTGGAGGGCATATATTACATGTGACACTGACTACGGTAAAGGTCAACGACCCTGCGTTTGGTCGTGGCGGTAATTGGAAATATTATCAGTAGCTAGATAATCTCGAGTGATTAGATTAGATAGTGGTTAAAAAACTGTCAATCGCCAGTCACATTGATATATCAAACTGACGTTAATTGTAGTCTTTAGAAATACACTCAAAGGCAAATATACGGGTCGGGTATAATTTTTCATAGAAAATACTGTAAACACGCTGATCAAATATATTTTCAAAATGTTTACAGGATAAGTGTTATCCAATTCAATATCCAATCGTAAATTTCCTGATTTTACTATCGAATCCAAAACATCAAATTTTATTGTCAGATAACTCCGTGGTAGACATGTGCGCCGCGCCGCCGCCGCCGATGATTTTTCCACGCCGCCGCCGCCGATGAATTTGACCGGCGTGAAATCGGCGTGTCAAAAATTTGATTCGTTTTTCAACTCTATTAATTTTCTTCAGTACATGAAAAGGTTTACAATTTGATCGCGCACTTAGTTTTTATGCTTGTAATAATATAAAGTGAACCCACGAGCAATATAAATTTTACATGTTATGTCAAAGAGTCAAAGCTAGCTAACAAAGGAAGTCGAACGAAACGGGATGTTGCCTGCATAACGTCGCAAAAGCATATGTTTTTGGTCAGATCGAGAGGTTTTATGGACAATTCCAGCCGTAAATTTCGGCGATGAAGCCCGTTGACAGCTTAGTAGGAGCTAGGAGATTCAAGAGCCAAGGTATCCTGACCTTACATCGAAGATATCCCGGATATAAGTCTGTCCAACATTAAGATTGTCTTGAAGCAGCTTAAGACCAACAATGTTGTTGTTGTAATACCTAGGGCACCCCGGAGATGCATAGGGTCTCCACAAGATCCTTCCACGCTTTTCTGTCTTGAGCAACCTTCTTGGCTTCGCTCCAGGTCTGTCCTATGGCTCGCAATACGCTCTCCACGCTTCTTTTCCATGTGTGTACAGGGCCACCACGAGCTCGTTTTCCACCTTGAGGCCTCCACTCAAAGGCGATACTAGCGAGGTTCGTTGCTCCTCTTTGAAGAGTATGCCCGATTAATCTTCACTTCCGCTGCGCTACTTCTTGGGCGATTGGAATCTGACGGCACAAGTTCCACAAATCCTCGTTCCTTATCGTTTCCGGCCAGAATATGCGGAGGATCGAACGAAGGGACTTATTGACAAACACTTGTAGCTTGTGTGTCAGCCCTTTAGTCACTCTCCAGCTCCACGTTTCACAGCCGAAGAGCAGCACTGACTTGACGATGGATTCGAAGAGGGAGATTTTAATGCGACGATTCCAGGCGGTCGTTCTTGAGCCACAAAGGTTCCATGCAATCAGACTTCACACGCATGTCAACTGTTTTGCGTCGGTTGTTTCGTAGGCCCATAACTTCAGCTTCCCCTTAAGGGTTTTAAGTTTAGCTTTAAGATGGGTTAGAGATGGCGAAATCAGCACGATGTCATCAGCGTAGTCAAGGTCTTCTAGTACCTTCATAGTCCAGTTGATGCCTCTTGGTGTTACGATCACTTTCCTCATGACGTCATCGAGAAGGATCACAAACAGCAGTGGCGATAGTAGGCATCCTTGCTTCACACCGGCCATTATGCTTATAGGCGCTCCCATTTCCTTGTCATGTATCATTCTGCATGTGCTTCCTTCGTACAGAGAACGAATGATGCGGATTATGCACTCAGGTATGCCCCAGCGACTAAGGCTGGACCACAGCGCGCTCCACTTCACAGTGTCGAAAGCTTTTTTGAAGTCCACAAAGGCCATGAACAGCTCCGACTGCCATTCGACACATTGTTCAATAAGAATGCGCAGAGTGTTGGTGTGGTCTGTACAGGAGAGACCAGGGCGGAAGCCCGCTTGCTCGTCCCTCAGCGTTTCTGCAACTCTTGGTGCAATACGATTGAGCAGAATCTTAGCCAGAACTTTTGCGGCTGTAAGAAGAAGTGTTATGCCACGCCAGTTATCACATTGCGACAGATCACCCTTCTTAGGGACTTTCACCAAGAGACCTTGTTACCACTCATCGGGTACACGTCCAGCTTCCCAGATACGATCCAATAGGGGATACAGAAGAGTTGCGGATGCCGCAGCGTCGGCCTTTAGCATGTCTACGTAGATACTGTCCATAATGAAAACGGAATAACGGAACTTCTATGATAGAGTGTAACATCGGTACTTTAATTCTTTCAGAAGCTCTTTAATTTGAGCCAGCAATTTTCCGAGGGAAAACGTCTGACACATGGAACAGAGGCAACTTGGTGTTGCTTCAAAAAAGGTAATATGAATAACACACTTTTGATAACTAGAGACCAGTCACGTTTCTGAGCCATGTTTTCAAATTATTTTCAAGGGGCATCAGACTGTGTGTGTGTGTGTGGAACACGGACTTGATGTTTTTAGCCTCCAAATTAAACCGCAATCCAAGGAAGTCTAAACCCATATGCCGCAGCAAATTATACAAAAGACCGAAGAGTATAACTTCCAATTATGCTTAGTGTTTGTTGACTATGAGAAAGCCTTCGGTTCAGTGGAAATGTAAGCAGTACTTAAGTCTTCAGCGATGACTATAGGTACATCAAAGTGTTGAAGTATTTATATAGTAACGCCACAATATTAGTCCGAATACAGGAGCAGAGCATTAACACGATTCCGTTGCGAAGAGGCGTAACACAGACGTTATTTCTCCGAAACGGTTTACTGCCGCTATGGAAGACGTATTCAAGTTCCTGGGATGGCAGTTCACTGGCATGACCATAAATAGTGAATACATCACTCACCTTCGGTTTGCTGACGACATATCATGCCAAGCCAACGGAGGAACTCAGCACGATCCTCGATGACCTCTAATGGGGCTCCTAATGAGTGAACACAAAAATAAACCTGCACATGATGGACAAGACGAAACTTATGACAAATGCCAATATTGTGCCCATCCCAGTGTCTGTTGAAAACACTTTACCCACTCACTTGCTTCATGTAGCTTTTGTTACATGTGATCACTCTTATTTTACATAGACAGAGTCTATCGCAAAAATCAAAGCAAGTGAGTGGTTATTCCAAGTTCAAGTTGTTTACTTGTACGCCTACGTGGGACAGAAGTCCAGAAAGTTCAACTTCGAGCAAGATATCAACAGGCCGAATTCAACTCGGTTGGGCAGCGTTTAGGAAACTACAATTTATTTTCGTCCGACATACCGCATTTTCATAAGACGAAAGTTAGTACGAGTATTAAGTTAAGACGCTGAAACGTGGTCATTTACTAATTTTACTATCGACTATTATCTCAAAACACAAAGTCGCTCAACGAGCTATAGAGCTATGTTCGGAGTTTCTCTACTTTATCCAAACTAAAATCATCGACATAGCCCTCTAGATTAACAAGCTGAAGGGGCAATGGGCAGGCCATATTGATAGAAGCTCACTGTCTGGAAAACGGAGCGTTGTCGTCCGCCCACAAGATTTTTTATTTTTATGTTGGCACAACAAAGTGGCTCCACTCCACCTGATCGTAAGTAAAAACTAGAGCCCAGGTGGACCAACAACCTTATGGAGATCGCCGGGAGGCGCTGGATGCAGGTCGCTTCCAACCAGCATAAATTGAGGTTCAAATGATTATGATGATAATTTGAAGTGTTTTCGATATTTAATGGTGATGTACATATTTCAATTACTTAAATATAGTACGTTTAGACAACATTTCTGAGTGACAGCTATGTTTCGAATTCAGTCAAGGTCACGCCGATTTCACGCCGGTCACGCCGCCGCCGCCGGTCAAAAAACCATCGGACGCCGCCGCCGACGATTTTCCGATCGGCGCACACCTCTACTCCGTGGATATAAAAATAGAAAGTGCATGACAAATATTTTCGGCACCTAAGCCGTAATGATATCTTTCACGTTGACTGGACATTCTGAGTACTACAAGTCAGTCAGTTTTATTAGACACTGGTCTCACCGGGCGAGTATCGCCGTGTCTATTTTATTTACACGGGAGTGCGTATCTTTTGTTCGTGTTAATAGCCGATAGTTCATAGCTTAGTAGCTCGCGGTGAGACCTGTGCCTTAAGCGTAAGTATTCTTGTTTACTGTACTTAATGAAACTTTAACACAAAAAACTCAAACACAAAGAAACTTTCTCCTTTACTCCACGAAGGTAATGAAAATAGGATTTCAATAAAGTTGCTCGTTCTTACAAAAAGTCGAAACTTTTTATTTGGAAGCGTTCCGAAGGTCACGACCTTATTGAGTTTGTAGTACGATTCACGCGTACCGATTTAAGAGATGCGGGCAGAAAACGGATATTCGTTCGTAACTAGCTGAAACCCGCGACTTTGTCTGCGTATAATGCATGCAATCCCGGGGACCGGTACAATTTTCCGAGAATTTTTGTTCTGTTCTTTCCCGGGACTTAAATTATCCCAAGCTATTTATTTTATATTTCAGTAGTTTAAATACTCGTAAGTACGAGTATGAAAGCACAATTAATACATTCACTTGTGCATTTACAGGTGTATTATATATGTATGTATAAACAGAGCAACAAATATTTGTTTGTCAGGTATTTCATTATTGCATTCGGCCATGTTCAATTGGAAGGCGCAGCGTGGGTAGGCCCCCACAAGGTGGACTGATGACCTAGTGAAGGTCGCAGGAATCCGCTGGATGCGGATGGCGCAGGACCACGACCAGTCATTGTAGCAATATTTGGGGGAGGCCTATGTTCAGCAGTGGACGTCTTTCGGCTGATATGATGATAATGATGTTCAATTGTTCATACTGTTTTTTGTCATTTAAGGTAAAAGTACTAAAAACTGCAGAAAAGGAAGTAAGGTTAAGTCCAGACTAAAGACATCGATATATTTGTAATTTGTAACAATCTCCCGCAATCCTCTCTACTTACTTGGTAATAATTCTTACAGTTACAGCCAACACACACTTTTACAGCCCACAGTAAATAATTTAACTGCCAAAGTTATATATTATATTTTGTAACACGTAATGATTAATTATACGCTCGTCTAAATGCATGCAATTAATTACCTTAGATACTGTAATACATACCTTATATTATAGGTAATGATATATGCATATTACAAAGCACGCTTAATTAGCATAAATTGAATATGCATGACTATGTAATGTGGACACCAATGCACTGGAATCTGTAAAATCCTCTACTGAGGACCTAGTCCTGCTACTGTTGATAGGGATGGGATAGTCTATGCTGCATCATGATAACAGCGTCATGGAATTATTGGTGCTCCCTTAACAGGCTGCTTAGCCAAGTTGCCAATCGCTAACGCTTAGTGGCGTATCGTAGTTTTCCCTCTCTGTCACTCTTTCATATTAGTGCGACAAAGACAGTTTGCTGCCTTTCGTTAACGATTGACGATTAAGCTTTAGCGATTGGCAACTTGGCTAAGCATAAGCACCCAGGTCCATTTTAAGTATGGTACTTATTTAGATTTAAGAAGAGGTATTTAGAAAAAATATACATACATATTTGAAAACCATTTGGTAGGAATGTTCATGTTTGCATGGTAAATTAAGTATAAATGTAAAAGTAGCATGTAAGTACAAGTTTAGTAAAAACTAAATATAGGTACATTTACGATACAAGTGCGAAAAAACTGAAGGCCGAAACGAGTGGAGATAAATTAAAGCACGACCGAAGAGAATGTTTTAAATCGACACGAGTTACGAATTTCCTTTACTGAAACTATATTTTCAGTACAGATGGTGCTTTTTTACGCACTAGTTCGAGAAGTGGTTGACTTCTTGTCAGGTCAACTTCGGAGTGCCATCTGTACTGGAAAATGTCGTACAATACGCGCGCGAAAAGAAAATTCGTAACTCATGTCGTCATGTCGATTTAAAACCATTGATTTAGAATATATAAGTGGATCCCCAAACAGCTCCAAAAAATGGCCCCAAAAAATTGGCTGCAGAAGTAGATATTGCGGTCCTTTTGCTCCGCTATTCAGTTCTGACAGTTGACATTTGGTCACCTTACGGTATAGCATCATTATTCCTTAAACATAAAAAGTTTCTACTATGTTCCGGTGTTGTTCGCAAATTTGACACTTATTGCTCACTTCACAAAGTTTTTTATTCTTTGAGTTTTTTTTATTATAGTTTATTGTAAGTGAGCGTTATTAGCTTCAACTGAAACATGATAGAAATGACTTTTAGTGCCACTTTTCTTGGTTTTTTTGTTTGGCTCTGTGCGTCCATTTATTATTTAATGTCATTGTTTAAAACACACCCGTCGAACGTGTTTCAATTTATCGCTATTTTATTTGATGTCGAGTATTTATATAATTATTTTCGAGTATGTCGAGTTGTGGAAAAATGGCCAGAATACAACACAATAAAATGTAGGTATATTATCTATGTACAATTGTACATAATGCTTATATGATGGAAACGATTCTTTCATTCATTAATATCTTTCAATATAAAATTCGTAGATAGCGATGAACTTTTTTTGGGAACTAATTTTTATCCATCAAACATTTATAAGTTCGAAGCCAAACTTTACTTCCGCAAGCATAACTAAAAATAACGCTTATAAAATTTTAATAACTGTATCAAAAACCTAAACGGCGGTCACGAAAGGAGTAAGCTTATAATTTAGTCATAAAACGGCAATTAGAATACACTTTACTGCACTAATAAATCTTTTAATCTCACACGATATCACAGCGTGCCGCCAGGCTTAGGAGGTTTAATTTATTGTATCAATTAAAGAATTCTTCACACTTATTAACAAAATCAAGCAGTGAGCCGTGATGTATCAGGATATGTTGCCTTCGTTTTTATTATTATTTATTAGGAAAGAGACACTTGACTTGAACCTTAGAAGTGTTCATTTTCAAGCGATTTAAAGGTCAAAGGCGCCTAGCCTTGTCAGGGATTGCGTATACCCGAGAAAATTGACCGGTGGTTGCTAAGACTGAGTGGCCGAGCGGTGCAGGGGTGCGCCAAAGTATTTATAAAATTGCAACTTAGATTATTGGAACTCCGAAAATTTTTCTTATACAATTTAACTTCATAATGATCGGTATTTAGAATAATCTTTGTTCATAATTATCATCACATAGAATTATTTATGTTCATAATATTGTTTTTCATACATATTTTTAGTACTAACTTTTATGTTTATATAATTTTTCACTATACTTATTTTATGCTATATATTCTAATGTTATAGGTATTTATTTCTATCTGTACTGGTTTTACGTATGAATTATTTTTGTTTAATTAAATATAAATCGTACTATTACTGTAAACTAGCTATGTACCTGCACAAATCAGGTTGTGGCAGAGTAGGTACTGTACTAAACGGGTTCCCTCTAAACTTTTTTTGTCCGAAACGCTTAGGACATAAAAGACTTGGTATAATCTATTTTGGCATCAACTTAATGAGACAGAAACATCACTTGGCTTAAATAACAATATTTCGAATATTATTTTGTCCGAAACTATCTTGGCATATCATTATTTACGCCGAGTGTTATAAGACAGAAATTAGATATGCATTTTTTTTTTGGGCATGTAACCACATGTTCGAAACTTGCCTTTTTCGTCAGGCAGAATTTGCTGTGAGGGTGAAAATTTCTGCAGTGAGCGAGCGAAGCGAGCGAACAAAACCTTCCGGGGCAGATCCGACTCGGATAGGTTAGGTTAGAAGACTAAGGCGGGAGCTTTGCTCCCGCCTTAGTCTTCGAGGTTATTTTTTTTTAGCAACCTAGAAAGTACTCAGCTCAGTACACAGTAAGTTACTACTACCTCGATTATATTGAGAGATTGTAATTATTCCTTCTCTGTTATGCTAAAACAAACTATATATGCCGATACTTTTTATGCACATCCAGATTATGCTATCCTCTCATCTCCTCATCATAAATAGGAGCATCGAAATTATGCTCGAATAATATTCGAACAACTCGAAATCTGCCTCAAAGAAATATATGCTAAAGTTGAGTATGCCACAACAGTTTCTGCACAAAGCCCATTATGACTATCTACATAGTTTATGTTATTCATAAAAGAATTATACCGCAACAGAGTGAACCTAATAGGAAAATGTTTATAAATAAACAATTTATTTCAAATAACTTTATGAGTATAGATTAATCTACTTGACGACTTTAGGAGGATAAAATTTCGAAATAAAAATCGTTATGAACATTGTAGGTAGAAGTATAATTTTTAGTAAGAAAAAAAGTATGAGATAAAATTTTCGGAGTAATGATGATTATGAGTAAAAAACGGTATTAGTAAAAATATTCGAAGAAAAAATTGTATAAGTGCCAATATGGACCCGCGGTGCAGGCATCAGCCGCGAAAGCTGCGCACGTGGGTTCGATTCCCACCCCGGACGTTGGTGATCTTGGTCGTTTTTTCTTTGGTATATGACATCCAATTTACGATTTATTTAGCTTCTTTTTGTCAAGATATTCAGAAAGAAGATGGTGGTGCGTAATCTTGAGATAACATTTTTTTTTAAAAGCAATCAGTTGTTAATCTGAACAATAGTAACAATGATACTTTGCAGATTAAGTTATATGACACGATTTAAATAGGCCAACATAAACAATACGTCAACGAATCGACATAGTCTCACGGTAAGCTATACTAAGGTTCGTATTGTGGGTAATTGATAATAAATAAATAATAAATAAATATCTTGGGACATCTTACACAAATCAACCTAGTCCCACGGTAAGCTCAATTAAGGCTTGTGATGTGGGTACTAGGCGACGATATATATAATACATAGATACATATAGATACTTAAATACATAGACAACCATGACCAAGGAACAAATATTTGTGATAAATAAATACACAAATAATGCCCTCGCCGGGATTCGAACCCGGAACCTCCAGCTTCGTAGGCAGGGTTACTACCAACTAGGCTACGGAGGCTGACAAAAACATTATGAGTTTGATAAAAATTGAGTATTGATTACTATAGATAGGAACTTACACGTAAACACTTAAATACGTCGAAAATAGCCATGGCTAAATAACAAATATTAATGATAAACACACAAATAAATGCCCTCGTCGGGATTTGAACCTGGAACCTCCAGCTTTGTAGGCAAGGTACAAACTAAGTTACGGAGGCTAATTTAGATTATTAAAAAGACTTACTAATCAGTTCAAAATACGTTTCGATGCTTGCCAATCCAGAAAACTTTGAAGAAAATAATAACTTTTGCGATAATTTTATCAAATCAACGATTTGAAACAATAAAGATAATTGGAGAATCTTAAATTGTGGTTTATTATTTGGGTCTAAATAGGTTGTAAAAGTTGGCTGCCTAAATCACGAATATCACGGTAAAGACCCATCATTGAAGAGTTAATTATAATTACTTAGTAAAAGCATTATTAATATCCTTGACGTTCAATTTCGCGGTAATGACACTTTGACGCAATGACATTTTGATTTAGGACAAAATAGTGATGGGTATCATTGTAAATAAAAATGTTCAACGACATAATTTAAGAAAAATGTGTAATCGAACAAATACTTTACGCTCGCATTCATAAAAACTCTTGCAAAAATATGAAATACAAGCGAGGTTACATTTTAATGTGCGAATAAAATCGTATTTTCAAATGATATTTGACTATTTTGTAGCACTTCTTACTATTTATTTTATTTTATGTTACAATGTTAATAAATTTACTTCTAACGATGCTTTCCGTTCAAACTGAGTTGAGCGGACACTTCATTAAGCAGCAAATAATCAATGGACGCAAGGTTGCAAACTTTTTACGCACCTGCCGTAAAATTTCTCAAATATAAAACAAAAGGTACCTATTATAACCATCAGAGGAAAAATTAATTACGCATACCACCCGGGCGTGGGGACGGACCCTGGTGGAAGTGGGACTCCTCGTCATGGGCTGATGGGACCCTGAGTTTACCCAGTAAAAAACCTCTCCATCTGCCGCCACTGTGCTGTAACGGTGGGCTGCAGGGACGCTCCCGCTTTACTTCTGCAGCACCACCAACACCGCTCCGAATTTCAGAGTGCCGCCTCCGGAGGCCCGTTTTGGCCTCAATTCTCACCCGTGCTCATTCCGCCTTGAGTGACTTTGCACTGGTAACGATGGCAGGAGTCCCCATGGCTGTCATCCTGTGGAGGGTCACTCTACGGAGGCAGGCAGCGGTCCTGTGCGGCACTTCTGCGTCCAGTGCGCTTGCGGCGCCTTGGATCAACCGATGGGTCAATCTCTCTGGCCCGTTCCGCCGATACTTCTGCTGCAGAACCTCTTCGCAAAAGGATTTCACCACTTGCCACGATCTGTCGCTGTGGACCATGGCCGTCCGGCAGCGACAGGTCCGGACCCACAATGGCCAGTAGGTCATCACGCTCTGGCCCCCGCTGGGCACTCCTCGAGCGTGTGTTGTGCGGTGTCAACCGCTACACCACAGTGATGGCACTCGTCTGTCCGTTCTCTGCCGGCAGTTTTGTGCAGATACCTCCTGTTCTTCGAGTATGGTTCCACAACTGGTAATTATTTGAGCATCGTGCCATTTTGAATGATTCGATCTGGTTTTGGATTACAATTGGCAGCTTGTTATTGACTTGGGCCATTGTTCGGTGGTTTTACTGGATACTAGCAGTCTTTACTATTCCCTTGTCTCAACTGTAAGTGGATACAGAAAGATGAAAAAGAATTTGTCAATACAAATATACTTTGTGAGTTGGGTAAGTGATATCATGTTGACTCGCATTGTAGGAGGGCCGTAACCTGTTTGCTCTCTCTCAGATTGGAAATAAGATGCGACACATGTATTATCCCGATTAGGGCTCGGAAAAGAGGGGCTTAAGTGTAGTGATGTCTCTCTCGCGATATTTGACACGATATGGTAATCTTGTAATTATCTTGGATTATTTATGCATTAGATTGCAGTAATGTCGTAAAGATGAAAAGGAAGTGTCAGTTTGCATACATATCTAATTAGGTTTTGTTGCGTGGGGGGCTGTGAAATAGCGTTGTAAAGATTTCTTCGAATTATTAAATGCAAATGTATTTCGTAGAATCATAGGTAAAGTAAACATTACTAAAGTAGTACGCAGATAAGTGAAATGCAAATTGTTTGAGAATTATAAATTAAATCTTTACCGCGATTAGTATTTAGGTTGAGTTTGTATGAGTTTATCAATGTAAATGTTTATTGTGAGTTCGCGTAAGAACTATACCAATTGCCAGAAATTATATAGAAATAGTATGTATATAATATAACGATCCCAAGGTAAATCGGTAAGTTATACTAATAAAGTTAATATGTCCAAGGTACAGCGAATCTAATACGATAATAATATTAATAATCGATATCGATAATTCAGCAAGCAGCGCAACACTCGGCGATGGTTGATCGCCGGCTCCCCGTAAGCCTGTCAAGACGGAGAATAACATTGTTAGGGCTCTTGTAAACGTCTCACTGCCGCGAAATCCTCTTACGGCGTTCTATGGAAATAAAAACGAAATCGTAGCGAATCCGATGCCAATCGCTTCATGGTGGGTGTGAATTGTTTTGATTTTTGGCGTTAGGAGGGTACAGCGAAGCTAAAACGATAATAATCGATATCGATAATTTGGCAAGAAGCGCAACACTCTGCGATGATTGATCGCCGGCTCTGGGTAAGCCTGTCAAGATGAGAATAACATTGTTAGGGCTCTTGTAAACGTCTCACTACCGCGAAATCCTCTTACTATGGAAATAAAAACGAAATTGTACCTAATCAGGTGTCGATCGCTTCATGGTGGGTGTGATTAGTTTTGATTTTTGGTGCGAGTTGGTCGATTGAGTCGGGAATACCAGAATACCACATTTTCAGCTTATAACCCAGTCGTCGTAAGTTACAAACCTTCACCAATAAACCTGCATCTGTATAATGCAATAAACCTTTCCACAATCGTTTAGCATAATGATTCACTATGATCTCATAATGGCCAATGCGACGGAAGCCATATGCGTAAACCTTAGACCACCGGCCGCGGCGGCCGACTTCAAAGGAAACTCAGTGAGCGAGTGTCAAACACGAAAAATGATATGAAAAGGGTATTTTGAGTGGGGTGTTGAAATAATTAATCTTATTTAAGGGAAGTCGTTTATGGTAAGGTATTTATTTAATCAAGGTAAATTAGTTAGTGCATTAGTTTTCAAAGGAAAGATGTTTAGCTGATTTGTAAATGGATTTATCTTATTAAGTAGGGACTTATTATAATTATGATGCGTACTTCATTACAGTCAAGTCAGTTCTTTTTTGTAACGCGACTACAAGTTTTTCTGAAACAAATTATTATAGACTTTTATAAAAGTGGGGCGTTTTTTGATATACGAAACGAAATATTGTATACGAAAATTATGAAATTATATTTTTATTTATAGAATTATTGTTTATTTACCCCATGTAACCCATGTTATTCATAATTTCGATATTAAGACTATGTTGTTATATCACATTAAGTCCGTAATTATCATATTTTATAACAATTATTGATGTTTTTATAATATTAGTAGATCCTTTTCCCAACACACCAAAACCTCCCAACAAAGTGCTAAAATTGTTCTCCTACCTATCCGGAAAACCATTTAATATTATACAAAGTAAAACATCTCCCATACACCAATAAATTATAAATTTACAATACTGTAATTTCCCCGCAGCACTAAATTTCCTTAACTATATCTAATTTTATTTTATTTATTTTTTATTTTATTATATCTAATTTGATCCATATCGCAATAAAACCTACCGCAGCTGGAGCAAATTATTCGTACACCATTACGTTTTACTGCCCTTATCGACTTACATTTAACCTCGTAAAGTCCAACGTACATTATAAGGCACAGTTTAAGAGATTTGAAAACGTATATACCGTTTCGTATCTCGTCAGTGTTATCACAATGATGGTAACTTGAAAGCTACTGGCCTATACGGGGCCCTCATATTTGCTGTTAGATTATTTGATTTGAGACTCGTACATGTAAGTCACTAAATTGATTGTCAATTACTACTTTGGCCGAGATCTATAGGTAAGGCTAAGAATCACATTGTCATTCGGGTAAGGTTTAGTAATAAATACTTTTCCTATACAGTATACTTCCGAGTTGAGCAGAAACGAATGTGATTGTTACTGTCAATTACATTTGTATACGCATTACTTTTTGCACAATTCTGGTATACTAGGGTTTCAATGGAATTCTAACCTTTTACTTTAAAACAGCTTGTATAATATTGTTTCTCAAACAAATGTATTGCATCTCAAATTAGGTTTTTCACAACAAGTAACATTTTGTAGTGAATAATATCGTACAGTCAACCATGTTCTTCCACCTCAATCAAGTTTGTAGGCAGAAATGTATAGTGGATAACTTTGTCAACCGTACATACGCCGGAATTATGAGAATCACAGTTGCAGTAAAACGTCATAACGATTCTACATTAGACTTTACAACGGTGCAGTCACATTACGGTCCTATTATAGTCGTATTAGGATCAAAGGAAACCAACAGGTAGCCGGCTCTGATGATACTTACTTTAAAAGCATACATTACAGTCTGTGCGCGAACTTACCTGAAACAAAAAGGAATAAAATAAGTCATGTGTGTAATAGGTTCATAGATTATGATAATGGATTTTTTATTGATCTGTTTTTAAATAGTATTGTTAAAAACGAACCGTATAAGTAATAATTATAATTATGTTGCAGAAATTCAAGAATGTAGATGAAACAACAGTTATGAGGCATTGTTAAAACGAGTAAGCCTTTATGTAACTTATATGATATCAGATTTATTACGATTACGAAGAATAAATATTATTATTGTGTCCTTTATTTAACTTTTCTCTTAGTTTAAGTTTTTTATAAAATGAATATAAAATGAAAATACAATACAACATACTAAAACAATACAAAATATTAAACACCTAATAAAAATCCTAACCCAGGGTGCCGCCGGCAACGGGGCGGGCACAAGCTGCCGGTGGTTAAGGTCGCAGAGAGAGGAACCGACGGATAATTCACGCCGTGTCCAGGATTAACGCCTTCTGTATCCGACCCTTGATCCAGCCATCTAACGAGAGACTCTTAAGATGTTGGTCGAGACTCTTCGCTATTAAATCGTTCGCTGTAACGATCGGGAATATGATCGTCGACACAACATCCCACATGGCGGTTATCTCGTGGGCCAAGTCTAGTTACTTACTGGACTTGTCGTTTTATTATTATTATAAGCCCATTCTGTTCAACGGCCTCCCCCCTCTTCTTCCATTCATCCCGGTTCTGTGCTATATCTGGCCTGTCACTTAAAAAGGAGTCCAAATTATCCCGCCATCGCTTGCGGGGTCTGCCTGGTCCTTGCTTTGAGTTATGGGGCACCCACACCGTTGATGTATTTGAATTAAATAAATATTTAAAGGAAAAACCTGTATAAAAAAAAGAGAAATCATCGCTTTTTCTGCCGAGTGGTAAATTTGCAGAATTACTTCAATGATATTGGATATTTAATTATAAAACAATTCCAGCAATACAAACTCATTAAATCTTTCCCGAAATACATTTAAACAGAGTAAAACAGCACTATTTGTTTGTGTATTTGTTACCTGTATTAATCTTATATAACTTATTTAACTACAGTTTCATGATGAATTGGTTTTGCACTGTGAAATGTCGTGAAAACTTAAGTTTGAGTTATATCTACCCACCATAACACAAAAATGGTGTAAGTATAATAAATACGTCTTGGGTTTTAAGCTTTGGTATCTGTTCAAATATTGGGACTGTATCTTAATATTCGGGATTCTGATCCACTTTCTCGAGAAATATTTTAAGAGCTCTGTCAGTCTTAAATGAATTAAAGACAGAGTAGAGAAATGGAATGAATAGTGTCTGATTAGATATTATTATTCGTTTCTTTAGTCATAAAGCCTCGATAAAATGTAAAACGTCAAACCGTGTTTAAGAGCATGCGCGTCAGCCGTACATTTATTTTATTTAATATTCGTGTCTTGATAAACGTGACAATCCTAAAATGTTTAATACTTTTGGGCACAATAAACCCAAAACCTTAAAAATATAAAGATTTTTACTAGGAATTTATACTACATAGGTATATAATATTATACTCTGTCAATAGAAAAAGCTGCAATCTCAAAAAATGTAGGAACGACGACTTGGCTTCCAAGATATAGAATATGATTTTGCCGCCTTTGCATAGAGTATAATAATGTTCTTAATTAGGTACTTAAAACACGAATTAAAATATTTCATAAAATATATTTTATTTGTCCTGTAAAATACAATGCAGATACACTCTTTTGGAGATACTATGTTACAAAGTATTTTTTACTTGGAATCACGATACGGGGAAAAAGCTTGCAATGGTTTTTCCTCGTAACTCTATGAAAAAGAATTCCTAATATTGTGTACTTCTCAAAAGTAAAAATTTCATTCCATACAAAAAGTTGATAATTCCAAATATGAAGCGTCCATGGAAAGAACGTGTCTAGTCAATTTAAATTACAGAAGGAAAAACCACTTTACTTTTAACAGAATAAGGTGTGAACTTGCCCTGATTTTTTAAAGCATTGGCACATGTTTTTTCCGTAGACCCTTCATATTTTGAAGTCCATGTAAGTTTTATCTACACAAAGAATATATGTATCTAACTATATCTAGTGATGAATCTACACGTAACTATGTTTTTTAAGCTACCTCTTTCCCTTTTTGAGGATACAGTCAACTAATTGGATCTCAAGGCTGTTCGGGAACCTTGTAAAAGTGACGCTATTATCAGCTTGTACGAAATCTTTCACTACTTGTAATTTTGACACGGTCCTAGAGTGGCCGAGTGTTCAACCTGTTGAGTGTACATGGGCGTTATAGTAGAAACGTCCCACTTTACCGATCACCATAAGGACGGAATTTGTCTTGTACCTAACTTAGTTGGGACAAATAAAGGAAGAAGCAAAGAGACAAACACACACACACACCCTAACACACACACACACACACACCCCTATAAATGTTTAAAAATTAAATACCTAATCTATGTTTTAGTTTCATTACTATTTTAATTGTAGTTACGGAAGAGCGGTGCCTCCTAGCACAGGTTATTTTGTAAATAACTTAAAAGGAGGCACCGGCATCTATGACATTTTGTACATAAATAATTTTGTTTTTTTTTTTTAAACATTACCTACTTATAGGCTTACTAAGTTAGGAGCCATATATGAATAAGGGGGTAAATTTTGTGCCCTTATCGACGCTTATTATGAACAACGCTGCATCTCAAGACACTGCTTTGTCGTAATTTGAATTCTAACAATGAAGCAGTAGAATTCCAATTGCAGCCGCATATTATTTTGGATTACAGCGTTGTTTAAGATAAGAAACGTTATCGCAAGGGACAAAACGGGACATTACTACTATAAGTACACGTTGTATTAAACTAATTTATATTAGACAGCACACCGCTTATTGATCACGCGCACGTTCACGCTACGCAAGCGGTGTGACGTCTAATATGACATTTACATACGGTACAACGCGCCCACGCTGCAAACGAATCCGATGTGCCTTGCCCTTAAACCGGTCACGTATTCAATTATTCACATACCAAACACGAAAAAAAACACGAAATTCCGCCTCTTAATTAAATTTGACTTATCTAAAGAACCCTACCGCCTAGGTAAAACACGATAGGCCGCTGTCACAGGATATTTGTAGTGGCTGAAGGCCGCGTATTGAATTGTCACCCGTATCAAGATGTTGCCGGGAATGGCTGCGCTAGCTCTCAAAGGGACCGCCGTTTACTTTTAAGGTTATTAAGGGTCATTAGAATTTACGTACGTAAATTATAAGTATATAGTTGCCGATTTCTAAGAATGTTTTGTTGAATTTTTACACTGTGTTTTTATTGATTTCCGTTAAATTACGGCGGAAGCTTATTTCGGTCAAAAATAATCAATTTCTCGAAGAAACTAGTATCTTAAAACTTATAGTTATTAAAAAAATAAGTGTAATGACTGAACAAGTGTATTGCAACCTTTATTACATCCTAATGCTACTTATTTTGACATGTGCCGTCAGTCACCTGAAATTAACTTTTGTGTTATTCTTAAGGTTCTCTCACACTTACCATTTCATTTAATATGTATGAAAGTGAATAAAAATTTTTTTTTCGAGTTCGACTAAAAGCTATATTCCAGGTAGCTCCAATTAACGTAGCAGCATGTTAAATTTAACGGAATTTAAAAAAAACACGATGTATATGATGTTAAGACTATCGGAAAAATGGTGAGTCTTACCCTGATATTAATAAGGATTAATCTATAACTATCAAAAGTTCATTCTTAGGAATCGGCAACTATCTATAGGTATTAATAACGAACAACAGTTCTTAAGTTTTTGTAGTCATAAGTTATATCATAAATCTGAAATATTTTGTTTTTTTTTTTTTTAATTTATACTTATTGTTTTTATAAACATTACTGTTGTTTAAAATTTCGTTGACAGTCATTTGATACCTAGTGTAATTTTAAACTTGACGGGCACATCTGAAACTCCTCCTTTCGCTCCTATGAACAACGTATGAACATTACGTTGCTTTTTTGCTTTTTTATAGTTTGTCATATTCTAATTAGTTTATTTATACTCGTAAAATTAACACGAAGTAAGAGCATCGCTGATACAGTAAAATATAATCGATTCAAACTCGAGTATGTTTATTAAATGAATTAGTTTTTGTTTGTGATATGTCTTATTTAAACTTAAATACGTTATAATCCTGATCCTCCGATAGTAATGGTTGCTACCAAAAAACGAAACTCGTATCTGAAAATTAATTGAAGAATAAATAATTTCACTGAAGTAAATGCATCTGGAAACGGCGCATACATTTTACATGCCTTCACTTTCAGTAGACTACGTCAAATACCTATTTCCTATTGCATCAAACTGCCTGTGCCATTTAAAAAATATACCCGCTAATAATCAATACATTAAAAACCGATTACACTCACGTATTTACGAAGTCAACTGACGAAAAATAAAACAAATATGGCGGCGGAGATAATTCCGCTTGTAACAGCCATGTTACGCATGCAAATTGAACGTGCAGAGGCACGCAGCTTCTAGGGGTCCCTTGTCAACACAGGAACCCCTCTTTATAAGAGGTCCAACATGTCGTCATGTGTGACAGACATCTATTAAAATTTTCTAATAAAATTCATTTCTGGAGTGAGAGGGAGAAGTTACAGCTATGTTTGTAGGGAAAGCCAAATCGCGGTAGTCAACTTTAAAAAGTCATTTTGTTGAACGATTGCGTAAAATAGTTATTTGTACTATAGTTATACCAAGTAGTGTGATAATAAGATTGTCGCTCACCTTAAATCGAGGGGCGTTATACAGATTTGAACTTTCATTCATATCTTAAACTGGATCAGGACTTAATCGCGGACAATTACTTTTAATATTTTCCTGCGACCAAAGGCGTCACGCTCGAAATATCAGAAAAATAATCAATATAAGCGTACACGATTCATTCTAATTTTTTTTTCAAACTATTTTTGCTATTGTATTATTTTTGTATTTTTGTTTTGTCAGCCTCCGTAGCCTAGTTGGTAGTGACCCTATCTACGAAGCTGGAGGTTCCGGGTTCGAATCCTGGCGAGGGCATTATTTGTGTATTTATGTATCACAAATATTTGTTCCTTGGTCATGGCTGTCTATGTATTTAAGTATCTATATTATGTATCTATCTATTATATATATCGTCGCTTGGTACCCACATCACAAGCCTTAATTGAGCTTACCGTGGGACTAGGTTGATTTGTGTAAGATATCCCAAGATATATATATATATATATATTTTTTATTGTAATAAAAGCGTTTTATTGCCTAAACACTATACACTATACAACCTGCATAACAGAAATAAGTACCTACGCTAAAATGATACTCCTAGCGAAACAAAAAGTTCTGAGCCATGTTGAATTTGAACGCAAGCAATTTAATGCAGTTGAGATAATATTTAATTTGTGTACCTATACAGAACCCTCAATATTATTTTATCCAGCACGAGCTTGATGAATTTCACCTTAATTTGGATACTGTTACCGAGTATTTTTTGCAAACTCCGTTATAACACAACACACAATTACCTACGGCACCGATACCCGATATGGTACCTGTGTTTATGTTACATTTATGTATGAGTCAAAATCTAGAATCAATTCAATTTGAGAAGGATAAATGATACGACTTCAAAGCTGGCCGTTGAAAATTGGATTATACTCGAGAAATTCGACATGTGGGTATGTACAGTCGCCACCATATATCAAACCGGCGACGGAGCTTAATAATATCTGAACATCCACTCTAACTCCATAGAAATAAAGGCGTGAGCAGATGTTCGAAATTAAATTTTTCAAAAATTCCAAGTTCTGTTCCTGGGCCAAGTAGGTAAACACGGGTCCATATTGGCACTTATACAATTTTTTCTTCGAATATTTTTACTAATACCGTTTTTTACTCATAATCATCATTACTCCCAAAATTTTATCTCATACTTTTTTTCTTACTAAAAATTATACTTCTACCTACAATGTTCATAACGATTTTTATTTCGAAATTTTATCCTCCTAAAGTCGTCAAGTAGATTAATCTATACTCATAAAGTTATTTGAAATAAATTGTTTATTTATAAACATTTTCCTATTAGGTTCACTCTGTTGCGGTATAATTCTTTTATGAATAACATAAACTATGTAGATAGTCATAATGGGCTTTGTGCAGAAACTGTTGTGGCATACTCAACTTTAGCATATATTTCTTTGAGGCAGATTTCGAGTTGTTCGAATATTATTCGAGCATAATTTCGATGCTCCTATTTATGATGAGGAGATGAGAGGATAGCATAATCTGGATGTGCATAAAAAGTATCGGCATATATAGTTTGTTTTAGCATAACAGAGAAGGAATAATTACAATCTCTCAATATAATCGAGGTAGTAGTAACTTACTGTGTACTGAGCTGAGTACTTTCTAGGTTGCTAAAAAAAAATAACCTCGAAGACTAAGGCGGGAGCAAAGCTCCCGCCTTAGTCTTCTAACCTAACCTATCCGAGTCGGATCTGCCCCGGAAGGTTTTGTTCGCTCGCTTCGCTCGCTCACTGCAGAAATTTTCACCCTCACAGCAAATTCTGCCTGACGAAAAAGGCAAGTTTCGAACATGTGGTTACATGCCCAAAAAAAAATGCAAATCTAATTTCTGTATTATAACACTCGGCGTAAATAATGATATGCCAAGATAGTTTCGGACAAAATAATATTCGAAATATTGTTATTTAAGCCAAGTGATGTTTCTGTCTCATTAAGTTGATGCCAAAATAGATTATACCAAGTCTTTTATGTCCTAAGCGTTTCGGACAAAAAAAGTTTAGAGGGAACCCGTTTAGTACAGTACCTACTCTGCCACAACCTGATTTGTGCAGGTACATAGCTAGTTTACAGTAATAGTACGATTTATATTTCATCATATCAGCCGAAAGACGTCCACTGCTGAACATAGGGCTCTCCCAAAGATTGCCACAATGACCGGTCCTGCGCCACCCGCATCCAGCGGACTCCTGCGACCTTCACCAGATCATCAGTCCACCTTGTGGGGGGCCTACCCACACTACGCCTTCCGGTACGTGGCCGCCACTCAAGAACCTTCCCGCCCCAACGGCCATCGGTTCTACGCGCAATACACATATTTTCGTCCAATATTCCGCAGTGTTTGAAGACGAAAGTCTTTGATCAGTGTGTGTTGCCAGTGATGACATACGGTACTGAAACGTGGCCGCTTACAATGGGCCTCATAAGACGGCTCAAAGTCACCCAAAGGGCAATGGAGAGGGCTATGCTAGGAGTCTCTCTGCGTGATCGGATTAAAAATGAGACCATCCGCAGCAGAACCAAAGTAACCGAAATAACTCTCCGAATCGCTAAACTGAAGTGGCAGTGGGCGGGGCACATTGCGCGTAGATTTATATTTAATTAAACAAAAATAATTCATACGTAAAACCAGTACAGATAGAAATAAATACCTATAACATTAGAATATATAGCATAAAATAAGTATAGTGAAAAATTATATAAACATAAAAGTTAGTACTAAAAATATGTATGAAAAACAATATTATGAACATAAATAATTCTATGTGATGATAATTATGAACAAAGATTATTCTAAATACCGATCATTATGAAGTTAAATTGTATAAGAAAAATTTTCGGAGTTCCAATAATCTAAGTTGCAATTTTATAAATACTTTGGCGCACCCGGTAAACACATATTTTAATAAGTGTATGAATGCAGTTTTGCTTTCTAAAATTCTTTACTAAAATCGACATCATTGTTCTTCAAACGAAATTTCGCTATCCTTTCTATCATGATTTCCAAAACCTCCATACTGACCCATTTGGATTGATCGCCCTGTATCTCTGATGGCGACATTACCGCAACTGGGTAGCCTAGAGCCTAAATGTGCATATAGCATTCCCGTCTCTCCCGCCAGAAATCATCTACATCTAAATAATCAATAACTTTGGCGTGTAATTATTAAATAAATGATTCCACAGGGTGAAATCTTTTACATGATACAAAATTATATTTTCTGGATCTACTCATTATTGCGATCAACTTTTACGATGGGACTTAATCGAATTCAGCAGCAAAAATTATAACTGTTACAGTCGAGTGCATTAAGATGTATACACATTTGAAAGAGATCTATATGAATCATTGTATACATATTAATGACAGCTCCATTGTATCTAGACGACAGCTGGTTTCACAATTTGTATGGAGATGTAGATTTGATATTTTTTCAAAGTTCCCTTTTAAAAGTTAGCCGTAATCATGAGTAGATCCAGAAAAAATGATTTTGTATCATGTAGTTAAAAGATTTCACCCAGTGTAAATAGATGATTTTACGAGTAGGTATAGTTCGTGAAATATAAATTGGTAACTTTCTACCCACATTATAGTAAAAATAAACATTCACTTTATATTTCTTGAACTATAGTTAAAAATAAAAATAAATGAGCTAATTATTTTCCCTCCCTTATAAAGAATTGTTACACGCTTCCGTTTACCTTCTAAGGTACTACTGTAAATAAACGAAAGTCCTGGCTGAATTGTGTTTTCCTCCTTTCGGAGATTTCTAAGCCAAGTTCAAGGTCGTTTTACTTCTTTTGAGAATTATCACAATGATACTCTAAGAGCATTACTTAGCTTGGATACAATTGAGTTCATAACGAGATTTTCTCTGCGTTAGGGAGGTAATGGAGGTATAATAAATAAATATCTTGGGACATCTTAAACAAATCGATCTAGTCCCATTGTAAACAATTAAGGCTTGTGATGTAGGTAACAGTTGACGATGTATATAATAGATAGATACTTAAATACAGACACGACCACGACAGAGGAACAAATATTTGTGATAAATAAAGACACAAATAATGCTCTCGCCGGTATTCGCATCCGGAACCTCCAGCTTCGTACTTCGTAGGCAGGGTCACTACCAACGAGGCTACGGAGGCTGACAAATAAATATACGTACTACCCATCGCACTGACGCGGTATTGTCAATCATACTATTTATTTATAGTATGATTGACAATACCGCGTCACATATAATTAAACATATATTATACAACATATATTATAAAAAAAAACAAAAAAATTGGGACGTCTTACACAAATCGACTTAGTTCCACGGTAAGCTCAATTAAGACTTGTGATGTGGGTACTAAGCGACGATATATATATATATAATAGATATATACATAGACAGCCATGACCACGGAACAAATATTTATGATAAATAAATACACTAATAATACCCTCGCCCGCATTTGAACTCGGAACCTCTAGCTTAGCCTAGCGGAGGATTGTAATTTAATATTATGAGTATGACATAAATTAATTTATAGGGTAATCCAAATTTGCCTTCAATATAGGTACCCATCTTAACGCAGAGTTCTCTTAGTAACCAAAATTAAAGTTACTTTTTGACGTGAATTTCTCGGGTACCCGTTTGTGTGGTGCGCCGCAAACCGCGAAAGTACACAAAGAGAACATTGTAAATAAACAACTACCTCTGCATATCTAAAAGCTTAGAATACTGCGAACTTCGTGCTGCAAATTTGATAAATAATGCAAGTTTGCATAAACAAAAGCCGCTTGCACGTTGGAATATGTACGAAGAAATAGGGCTATTTACGAGTACACAACACAATACGATATGCAAGCATATCTTTTTCGTAGAACTTTTGATGGATATCATTAATATAGACTTGTAAGAAGAATTTAAATATTCAACTCGAAAATCAAAGTAACCTTTATAAATACGTGCTTTTCTTAATTTTATGGTAAATAAACTTTTCCATGAATAAATTATTGAAATAAATATAGTTAAATAGAAGTTTTTACCTTTATAGTAACTTTAGTAAAAATAGTACCTACTTCTTCGTAGAACTCCTTTTTTTCATAGAACTTTTGATGGATGTCACTATGCAATATTCAACACGAAAATTAAAATAACCTCAATAGTACCTTTAGTAATAGTAAAGGGTTAAGGGGTAGTAACTTTAAAGGGTTAGTAGTGTATTTATTATACAGGATGTACCTATATATTCCAATAATCCATGCTATTATTAATTACGACGAACGAAATGAAACGAAATGACGGTACGAAATGAAATTGAAATCCAAGGTATCAACGAGCATACACATGAAAATTTATTTCATATAATAAAAGTAACAGCTTGTAAATTGGGAATAGAGCTAGCTGATTCAGACGTAGATGACGTGTGCCGTGTTGGCCCCCGACGAGGTGGTGACACCCAGAATTCAGAGTCTTCCCTACCACGACCGGTCGTCCTTCGCTTCGTGCGTTAAATGAAACGTCAGGAGTTTCTTAGAGCGGCTAAGTCGAGGCGTAATATTACTACTGCTGACATTGAGGTGCCAGGCCGCCATAATAAACTTTTCTTTAATGAGAGATTGACAAAAGAGAACAGGCATTTATTTCGGCAAGCTAGAGAGCTTAAATCAACCCAGAGCTACAAATACTGCTGGACCTCCCTTGGACGTATCTTTATGCGTAAGAGAGAAAGTGGCCCTGTCATCGAAATACGAGGACTTGCGGATCTGGACAAAATCAGAGAAATGGACCCCACGAAACCCATATCGATCCATCGATCAGAGGATGCAAATAGGATATCAGGAGCAGAGCCCACCCCGGCGACAGACTTTTCTTCAAATTAAACGTTTCGCGTCATTCACTCTTAGTGATTCTCGTTCTTATTCAGCACTATTTAGTTTAGTAAATTATTACCTAGAAGTTTACTTTTTAAGATTTTGTAAAACTGTTGATCTTATTACCACATACAACCGAAATATATTATCTTTTACACTCATACACACACTCTCACACCTCCCAACAACCATTTGTTCCTTTAGAGTAATCGTACCGCATCCAACGTTAAATCATTTAAATGAAATCATTATATTATGGCCTTGTTTTGAAGTTATATATTTACTTATATATCTAGTCCATTATAGGGTCACGTGAACTAAACGCTGATTTAGATCGAGCTGTTGCCATAAACTGTCAAAAGTTGGAATCTCTGGAGAAAATTAAACCACATTTCGCTAACATCGAGTATTTTAAGTTCATGACTCTTAACATTAGAAGCCTCCAACGAAACTTTGACGCATTCGAAGTTGCATTAAAACGCATTAACGTGCAGTTTGAAGTTATCGTACTAACTGAATGCTGGCTGAATGAACTCTCAGTGATCAATCGGCTTCCCGGTTACAATGCCTACCACACGACAAAGTACATCAACAAAAGCGGAGGAATAGTTATCTATGTTAAAGAGTCTCTGAATGTCACTGTCGCGGAACCAATTTTCGATGAAGCGAATTGTCTTTCGGTTTCTATTTCTAATCAGTATAAACTTTTCGGAATTTACCGTTCCCCTTCGTTCCATAACTTAGATGGATTTGTTTGTTCTCTTGACCGGGTACGTAGTGATTCCAAGACAAGTCGTACCGTTATAGTTATGGGAGACATAAACATCGATATAATGGATATCTCAAGCAGTCAAGCTGCTGGCTATTTGAACCTTATGGCTATGTACGAATTTCTCCCAGCAATTACTATCCCGACAAGAAAGGACTCGTGCTTGGATCACATCTTTATTAAATCTGTAACTCATACTTTAGGTGCGGTTTGTGAATGTCCCATTACAGATCATGACATAGCCATGGCCGCAATTACTATCACAAATAACAGAACATCCCGTCCATTACGTTGGATTACAAAAACGGATTTTTCTGCAGTAGAGCAAGAGTTACGATCTGCAGATTGGTCCAAGGTTAGCAACTCAATGGATGTGAACGAAGCGGTTTCGCATTTCAACCAAATCATAGTGTCAGCCGTAAGTAATAATAGTAGTCGGGTGAAAACCAGACGCTCCAAATATAATCTTAAGCCCTGGATCACTCCTGGTCTAATCAGATGCATGAAGCATAGGGATAAATTACACTCAAAGGCACGAGCCGCACCAGCTAATATAAGTATTCAAATTACGTACAAACGTTACCGAAACTTTTTTGACAATCACTTGTATAACCTGAAATGTGATTATCAAAGTAAACAATTAACAGAAGCTAAAGATAATCCAAAAAAAATTATGGAAATCAATAAAAAACTTTTGTCACACTCAACATTCAAATGATATAGCTAATGGGCTTACAACCCTATCAGTTTCACCGAAGGATTCACTTAATATTTGTAATCAACATTTTGCAACGGTAGGGCAGAGGCTAGCTGTTGATATACTTAATAAACTTTCAGAGACTCCCTCTTCCTTGGCCTCCAAGCTAAAACCGCATAATTCGCTCACTAATTCCTTATTCTTCTACCCAACTAATGTTTATGAAGTTGATAAAATCATATCAAATCTAAAATCAGATAGTGCTCCGGGACCGGACTCAGTTAGGCCACTTTTCATCAAGAAAATTAGGAACATTATTGCCGAGCCGTTAACCTACATCTGTAATTTAAGTTTGAGTTCTGGTTGCTTCCCTTGTCAATGGAAGCTGGCGCAGGTATCCCCGATTTATAAAAGCGGACCTAAAAATGTACCTAACAATTATCGTCCTATTTCGCTACTTAATGTTTTTTCTAAGATATTGGAAAAAATTGTGAATACTCGTCTTACAGCATTTCTTGATAAAAACAAAATTCTTTCCGACAATCAGTTTGGTTTTCGTAGGGGTATGTCAACCGAAGCCGCGGCCATCCGACTAACAAATAAAATATCCAAGTATATAAATGACGGTAATAAGTGTGTCGGCGTATTCTTGGATCTTTGTAAGGCTTTTGATACTGTCTCGACGGATATCCTACTTAAAAAGCTTGAAGTCACTGGCATAAGAGGGATAACGCTTGATTGGTTCCGCAGCTACTTAACCAACAGGCGCCAAGTTGTTAAGGTTGGAGAACATAGCAGCGACCAATTGCCAGGCTCCTTTGGAGTCCCACAGGGCAGCATTCTCGGACCTACGCTCTTTCTCATTTACATTAATGACATTCTCGATCTAAAGCTGGCAGGAGCAGACATAATCTGTTACGCGGACGATACCGTGTTGCTGTTTCATGGAAAGACATGGGATAGCACTTTTGGCTTGACTGAGTACGGTTTGAGAGATATCGGAATTTGGCTGGATAATAATCTACTCACACTCAATGTAGCAAAATCTAATTTCCTGGCATTCTCTAAAACATCTGCCTCGACTGCCCCCCGTAACCAAAATTTAACTATGCATGATTACAACTGTGGTAGCATTGTCAATAGTGCTTTACCCTGTTCATGTAGTTCTATAGCTAGAGCTGAAACAGTTAAGTACCTGGGTCTGATTATTGATGACAAACTTACATTTAAACATCATGTCTATCTCACATGTGGCAGAGTAAGGAAATGCATCTACTTGATGAAAAAACTTCGCTGTTGCTCCTCAGAGAAAGTGCTACGAATGGTATATTGCGCGCTTTGCCAGTCAATACTTCAGTATGGTTTAATAGTCTGGGGTAGCGCTGCAAAAACCACTATGCTACATCTAGAGAGGGCGCAGCGTGCTGTTATCAAGGTGATGTTTCGTAAACACTTCCTCTTCCCAACGGACACCCTTTATCGAGAAACAAAACTCCTTAGTGTAAGACGGTTATATGTATTGAGTGCAGTGGCCCGAGCACATAGCATTACATCAAAGCTACCTAATTACTCTCAACTTTTGACCAAGCGTAAATTTAGAGTCCCCCTTCCAAATTACAGATCAAATATTGCCAAGCGTTCTCCTGACTATATGCATCTACGCATTTATAATAATGTTTGCAAGGTTCTTGAGATCCAACATTGCACATTAGGTAAAACCAAAGCAAATGTAAAGAAATGGCTTATGTATGCTGGTTGACTTTTCTTATAACAATACATACATACACACACACACGCACACACACACACACACACACACACACACACACACACACACACACACACACACACACACACACACACATTATACACTCACGCACGCACGCACAAATGTACTTATGTGGTAATTAAGTGACGCCCTGTACTAATAGAGATTTCATGTTAAATTTACCTACTAATGTACCTACTCATTCATGTCTATTCTATTCTTAAGAATTCTGTATAGCAATCATTGCACTCCAGGGCTCCAAGATACAGGCTCAGCCTAGTTTGGGGTCCGCCAGATATCCCATTTATGTATGAATGTCTTGTTTCGCAATAAATACTTTTTATTTTTTTATTTTTATTTTATAATTATCATGATAATTATCTATTCGAACCCTGTTTCTTGTCATTCTTAATGTCATATCTTGCCCTACTCCAATAGCGTAAATATAAAAAATGTATCTTGTCCCAAAATAAAAACCTAATACCTATTGATTTTTTTTTAACAAATGAATGTCGTTTTTCTAGTTGGTTTCGTGTCCGAGCCACGTAATTATCTCACTGGCCTATCGTTGCGTGTCGGTAGCTAAAGCTATTCTTATAAATATAGTGTACTTACCATGAGCTGCCGCCGTGAGTTTAACGCGAACTTACTTTCTTTGCCTCTCAGTCGTACCTACCCCGCTTATACAGTGTATAAGCAGGGTGGATAGAAAGTAAGTGAACGTTAAACTCACTGAGTTTGCAAACGCGGTTTACGCTAAAGGTGCAGTTAGACCAAACGAGCATTCGTTCATTCTATCCCCCACTCTATGAAATTCGTTCGTTACACAAAACGTGATTCGTCGAAATTCGTTGATTTCGTAGAGTGGGGGATAGAATGAGCGAATGCTCGTCTGGTCTAAATGCACCTTATCGTTTACGTAAAGCAGCAGAAAATCAAAATAAAATTAAATTAATTCAGTGCCCAATTCGTACCTAGTTTCAAAAATAAGTGATTGCCCGTTGCCTGTGAGCTTTTGGGAATAAGAATAGCCCTACTAGGAGCTTTTTGGAAGTTTCAGAAGGGTCGATATTTTTTTTATTACCTACATGTAAAATAATAGGTAACCAGGTGCAACTAGTTCTGCACCTTGAACTGAACTGATTCCCAAAAAAATCTCCTATTCAGTGTACCATTAGCTCACTGGCAACGGGAATGCACTTATTCTTTGGCCATCCTGTATATATTTATGTACCTTACCTGGGTGAATATCTGAGCGTTTCAACCGCCTTATTTTGGTGGCATCATTTTTCCCGAAGTTTCTAAACGTCTCAATGTTATACTTCGTCATATGTATAAAGTACCTACCGTGCCTCCTTCAAATGATAAAGTACGACATTGTAACAAATATAAACTTCGGCAACATTTATTATGGCACCAAAATTAGGTGGTTGAAACGCTCAAATATTCACCCACCTGGTCTACCCTATGCACAAACTTTGCGTGAATTCCTACCAGGGAACCATAAAACGCCGATACACGGTCGCCTCCTTGATTGTAACTTAGAGCTACCTCGCTGCAAAACAAAACAAGTGCGAAACACACGCTTTAATTGGCAATCTTGTCGCTCTAACAACCTCGTATCTCACCAATTACTAATCCGAGGACCGTATTACATGGTAATAAAGTTTAGAATACATTTAATTGTATACAATACGAATTGATATCGCTGTGCTTGTACGCGTTTCTGAGAATGGCGGTGCTGTATTTCTGTAACAATGTACAATGAAGGTAAAATATATCGATGCACGTAAAGTGCAAGTAATATGTATACACGGCCTTACAGTAACAGTAATAGGGTTGTGTAAATATGTGTATACATACATTCGGTACTTAACGTGCGTTGATATCTTAGATCTTGCCTGGTATGCGTATGCAGCTTTGCAAAGAATTGCTTATTTGATTTGTAATAAAACGGTTTGGTCGTATTACCCGCGGATCGGGTTCGTGTGAAGTTGTAAAATGAAGCTGAATAGCCTTCTATTCTACGTATTTGTAATACCAGAAGTGAATAGCATACATAACAATTAGGTAAGTGAATCAAATTATTTAATTTGGTAAAATCATTCAATTTTAGAACGGCCTGTGCCTGTACTGTACTGTACTGATTTAATATTCAAAGTATTAAAATTATAATTACGAGTACCTTCTCAACGCATACAGTTGCGTAGGTACGTAGGTTAAAGTTTACATGCATGAAAATATAAAATTACTAAGGTAGGTTTTACGATGACGTGTAACTATGAAATATGGTTGAAGTGTAACTATAGATATTGAAGTCCCTTAACTTTTAAGTTATTTAAGTTTTGGAGACTGAAACTATATAGAAAGCTTACAATAAACACACCTATTAGTTTACAAGTAAGCCGAGAGTGGAACTGTAGCCGTACCATTACTTTGCAAGTATCGGTAACGTTAGGTATTTCTCGATGGTCTCAGGCGTACCGGTGACCTCGTCTTAAAGCATCTTGGCGGCAGACCGTGGGGTTATATTAGGTAGACCAGAGCCTGATTAGCCTTGGGAGTCCTGGATCCGTCACCGCGCCTGGGTGGTACGCGTCGCACCAAAAAAAAAGAGAAAAGGTATTTCTTTCTCGATACGCAGGCCAGCAGGCTTAGCACATGATTGGTGCGACAGTATGTCGCCGCGAGATAGATGTCCCGTCCTTCAATAGCTATATTAACAAAAGAGGGACGGATAAACTATCTCGCGGCGAGATACTGTCGCGCCAATCATGTGCTAAGCATACAGGAATGTATTACATATCGAGGAAAACCTTACGTATCCTTTTACTTCCCAACTCATATTACGGCTACTGCGCTGAATCAATATTTTGATCGTATCTTCAAACTTTAACCAGTTTAACCCGGTATTCTCAACTCAAAGACACGATCCTTTTGTTGGAATTAGCACCAGGCTTGATTTTTCACCATGCCCGGCTGCGGAGCTTAACTACGGGAAATCCACCAAAAAAAGCGATAAAAAACGTAGCTCGGCTCGCTCGCATCGCTCAGCGAGCGGAATTGCGGCGAACAAAAGGCGAATACGACGCGTTTAATCCTGTCCGGTCGTCATTTTGACGGCTCGAGGAAGAAAATTGAATTTATTATGGATGTGTTTGAGTGACGTGTTATTTCGTAAAGGCGCGATCCAATCATTCGACGGCGGTGTGAATGTGTCGGCTGAAGTTTTTTACTATTACTTTCATGCTTGAAGTCATTGAAAGTCACAATTGCCTTTGAAGAACTGATACTTCGTAACAAAGTACTTCGTAGTCTTCATACTATGTACTTCTCCAATATACCTACCCTGAACAAAAAATACATTTATTTTGAGACAATACCATTTTGATCTAGGTGTGCGATATTTGGCATTACAATATTAGTTAGATGATTAACCTCATCACATTTACTTATTTCCCCATCGAATGTGGTAAAATAAATTACATTCTACAATAGTAAGACAGTAAGATTATCTCTCATCGTAACAAATACATTACTTATTACATACATTGAAACAGGATGAAAATATAATCACGCTAATGGAATAAAACATATAGTTTCCGCTTGGTGCTATAATACACACTACTTAACTAATAGCCATAATTGTAATAAAACATGTAGGTACATTACACTATAACCTTAAAACCACGTACATTATTGTTCACCGCAGAGAATTCCCTATTCCCCAAAGTAAACAGCTTTAATATTACAAGTAGTTCCAGAGGCTTCTATTCTGCGTTAATGACTCATTAGCTGAAGCACTTAGGTCAGTAAAGGGACGAACTTTGATGACCCCCTGGGATGGCCCTGTTTTGAACTTCACCAAAATGGCACATGTGCGTTTTAGTTTTAAATCCACTTATGACTTTTATTACATTGTGATGTGGTTCGTTAAATAACCTAAAAAGTTGCGGCGTAATGCTTTTAGGTATTTTAGGCAATTCGATATCTTAAGCGAAAAAAATGGCGTCGGAATAGAGGACGTTCCAGTGATTTGTCTTCATAACAGTGATTTGTCTTAGGCAACTTTTTGTGTGCTCTGAATATAACTTGAAATACTGAAGGCATTTTTTATAAAATTATGATCCAGGATTTGTTATAACGGCCATTATTATGCGAGGCAAAATCGATCTCGATTTCACTGGGTTTGAACAATCAAACGCCGACAAAAGAGAACGGAAAAACAATAGTTGTCGTCATACCATTATTTAATACCGGTTTCCCGCGAGTAAATAAAAAGGCGGGGTCAAAAGCAAAAGGGGTGGTACGACCACACCGGCAAAAAACGTCATAGGACTATGAAGGATGTATATCCTTAGGACGTTTTAATGGGTGAGGTTCATTGCAAGCTAATTGGTTAGAATATGCATGAAGTATGGCTTTACTTGTGTTTCGCGCATATGTAAATGAAAGAATGGAGCTCCTTATATGCGAGTGGTGGTGACAGTAGGGGACTGCTGGATTAGAAAAAGCTTTCAACGTCACTGTTACGATTGTTTCCATTAAATCAACGATCAACGTGTAATATTAATAGAATTAAAATTATCTTTCATGGAGTAAATAATATTTCCAAATAGGTATTATTTCCGAAACTTGAAGTGATTTAGCAAAGGCATAACGCCTTCAGTAGGCTTAGCACAGGATCAGTGCGACAATATGTAGCCGTGACATAGACTATCCAATGGATAGTATCCATCCCTCTTTTATTCATATAGTTGGCAAAACATGGAAAATCTATCTCGCGGCGACATACTGACATACCAATCATGTGCTAAGCGTACTGGTTATGTAATTGGAGGTTTCAGTTAAAGATTGACAAAGAAGCCAATATAACAACCTAGTTCAATGTAGTACAGAAAATAAAAGAGGATAATCCATTTACCCGGCCCACTGGCTTATTAGACTTTCATCAAATAGAGATTTTTATCTCGCCATCCATTTTCCTCGATTCTGTTGTCCATGTCGGACAAAAATGAAAGGAACGCTGATGCAAACCTTTTATTATTCAAGCTAGCAAGAGAATGTGGAATATTGCGCCGAAGTTGAAAGGCAGTAAGAATGTTAAAAACTCATACATAGTTACTACATTGACGAAGGAAAAAAATCAGAATCGAACACGTCGAAAAATCAACGCGATCCTGCAGAGCTCTAACAAACTTTCAAGCGAAGAGATTAAAAAGCCGTCTTTCCAAACGGGTGATTTAAAAAATGAAACTGGTTTGATCCGAAGTGATTTACATAAAAGTTGTTTAAATGTTAATCTGCCCGGCTAAAGGATTATGACGTGCCCTCTGATGCGGGGTAGGTACGTCTGCACTTTCATAATTTACTTTTCTACCACCCCTACTTCTATCTCGACTTTGGTTGAAAACGAATTGACTGAAATTTTGGTTTTGTTTTTAACTGTTTTTTCAACGACGCAATATTTAACAAAAACAAAAACCATTAAAATGAGGTAACCTTTAATGAAAAACGCTGAATCTTTCATTTTACGTAGGTATAAGTAATATCATAATATAAATTCAGCGTTTTATCAATATTGATAATCGATTATGTAGTTTAGGTAAATTGCATTGACACCGAACGGAATTCTTATATTTTTGCAAAACCAGCACTTAAGGTGCTTCGTTTTCCTTACCAAAATAATTATGGTACCCTATATTACTTAAATAACTATGTATGTAAATAAATAAATAAATAAATAAATATCTTGGGACATCTTACACAAATCAACCTAGTCCCACGGTAAGCTCAATTAAGGCTTGTGATGTGGGTTGGGTACCAGGCGACGATATATATAATAGATAGATACATATAGATACTTAAATACATATACAACCATGACCAAGGAACAAATACATATTATATAGTATGTATACATATTTATATTATTTATAGTAATTTGCGCAAATAGACTGTTTAACACAGAGATCGTATAGACTATTTTATGCAGAAAGGAACCAATCCACACTAATTTGTCATTGTAAAAATTTTCTTTTTTGTTTTGAGTGTAAAAGTGTTAATTAGAACGAAAAATTCTTGTGGGTTGGTTCCTTTTTGCAAAAATACGTCCCCATAAACGAGCAATACCTGCACTATCATACCTTAAAAGCATTGTTAGGTGGCATTCTAATTTTGTCAGTACAGGGTGCAGCGTACAACCATAATAAAATTATCCTTCAATTTAATAACAATTGCACGTGTATCAATTGTGATGTTAATATTATGCATTATTAATAAGGTTCAAAACAGTTTGGAAGCACGTTATAATTATGATAATAATCTTGTTTGCTTATAATTGTATACAATTTCATCAGCTCCAGTCTTATTAGCATAACTTAATTCATTAAATACGGTCTAATTTAATGTAGCGACCGGATACCGTTTTTGAATAATAAACTATAGATGCATTTATGAAGATGTCACTGGGAACTAACAAGCCTTTACCATAAAAAAAAACTAGACAATAGAATTGTTTAGTTTTGCGATAAAGCTACAATTTTTTTTACCGAGGGAATGAAATTACGTAATCGTGGTGGATTTTAATTAATTCAATTAATACACCTTGTGTGTAGTTGCTAGGTTACTATTTCAGTCATAAATCAATAACATAGCGGATTTTATAGACGCAACGACGTAATACTTATTTAGTGATATTGTGTTGACATTGTGTATAAAAATTTTAAAAAAAACTAGACAATAGAATTGTTTACTTTTGCGATAAAGCTACAATTTTTTTTACCGAGGGAATGAAATTACGTAATCGTGGTGGATTTTAATTAATTGAATTAATACACCTTGTGTGTAGTTGCTAGGTTACTATTTCAGTCATAAATCAATAACATAGCGGATTTTATAGACGCAACGACGTAATACTTATTTAGTGATATTGTGTTGACATTGTGTATAAAAATTTTCTCAATTTTTCTGTCATCATTTTATTATTAAATAGCAAATACATATCTAATGCTCGCCTTAAGAGTGTTAGTCTTAATATCACCACTACAAATACAATTCCAAGTTCTCGTTGGGTTCTAACTATAAGAATAATTTACATATGAACTCACAAGTAAATTATTCTTCATCATCATCAGCCTATGTTAGTCCACTGCTGGACGTAAGCCTATTAACTATGCATATAGACGCATTAGGAGGTAAATGCCCATAATCGCCACGCTGGGCAAGCGGATTGGCGATCGCAGTAATGTGTTCACAATGACGACGCTGATGCTGCCCATCATCAATCTTGTAGAATGGCCAGTGAAAATTATTCTTATCAAACCCATAAATATCACCATCTCCATGCGGCATTTTTGCTTGTATTGGAAAGCATCATTGACATCCTCATACTTAGTAGTTTGTTCGGAATATGAAATCGCGTGAAATGTATGGGCGTGCCTAGCTCCTAGACGCCTTCACTTTCCGTGTATACTTTTTTTTTATGTAACTGAACTGACGTATAACCCTTCATTCGTGAACGTCCAAAATCTTCATCATCATCATCATCATCAGCCTATGTTAGTCCACTGCTGGACGTAGGCGTCTGCTATTAACTATACGTATAGACGCATTAGGAAGTAAATGCCCATAAAAGCCACGTTGGGCAAGCGGATTGGCGATCGCAGTAATGTGTCCACTCCACTATGACGACGCTGCTGCCCATGATCAATCTTGTAGAATGGTCAGTGAAAATTATTCTTATCAATCCCATAAATATCACCATCTCCATGCGGCATTTTTGCTTGTATTGGAAAGCATCAGTGACATACTTAGTAGTTTGATCGGAATATGAAGTTGCGTGAAAAATATGGGCGTGCCTAGCTCCTAGACGCCTTCACTTTCCGTGTATACTTTTTTTTAATGTAACTGAACTACGTATAACCCTTCATTCGTGAACGTCCAAAGTACCTACTGGGCATGGTTTTTGACATTTTCTTTGGGTCTAAATAAGGTTTCATTCAATTATATGTATTTGCCTTATAATTTTCCCCACATTCTTTTTAGTTTTACCCTAGGACATGGACTTCGAAGTTAATTCATTTAAGTAAAAGCCTAGTTTTAGTACAATGCACTTACACTATTAAAAACGCATTGGATACAGGTATCCTATACGCGACCGAGTCACGCAACCTACTTGTAATGAAATATTAAGAATACTAAATTACGGTGATCTCAGTCAAATTATGGCGGGCAGCGAACAACGCGTTTTCATGTAATTGGAAACTGCTCGTTTGGGGCAAGTAAAAAGAGATTATGGTTTGTGAGTGTGTAATAAATTCGCATAATCATAAGGTGCCAACTTGGGAATTTCTTAATACAGGAATGATGAAATCATGTTGGTACATATCAAAACGTAGGTGGGTCATTTGCAGTAAATGTGTACCTCTTAATTTTTATATGCGATCATGGACTGTAATACACCATTTTACTCGGCATCGTGCGTACTTTTCAGTTATGAAACAAAAAAAGTATGTATCTAATGTCACGAAAATAAGTATGTAAATTAAGATTACTCAGTTTAGTTACTCCCATACTAAATGTTATGAAACGGAATGTAAAGAAACTGATAAAAAAAAAACTCAAATTCGTTACAGAATATTTCATACCTTTAGTAGGTACGAAAAATTGTGACATTTTTTTACTTAATTCGGATTTTTTATCCATATTTAGGTTTATTTCATAACATATCTTTAGGTTCTTTAGAAATTAGAAAAATAAACATTATGAGCTAAGCAAAAAAAACACAAGGAACAAAGAACGTGATCTGGAAATTAAAAATATAATGGAGACCAAATATTTAAACGCAAAATTACCTATTGTAAAAAATACCTATTAGGGCGATGTAATATCACATCATCGTCATCTCCTAAACATAAATTGACTTGGAAACCGTTGCAATACAAGAAATGTTCCAATCGCCGAGTAACTATAAAAAATAAATAAATAAACTATTCCTCGAATAACCAAAAGGATTGCTCTATACATTATCACTACCCTTCTCCGCTATCAGTTCCTAACTCAACCCTTCCCAGACATCTCATAAGGATGCAGTTACACGACTGTAATGATGATGATGTTGCCAAATAAATAATGACCCTGTCGCGTCCATCGGCGGTGATGGATGGACGCTGGCTGTCAACTGATGACGTCCTTTCCTGTCATTTTCTGTTCTGGCCAGAAAGGGGAAAGTAATAAGTAGTATGTTATCGAACTGTCTCGTCTCTTTAGTGGCTTTTGCTAAGTGGAAGAGATTGCATGAAGCAATTGGCTTATGATTTCAATTTTCAATTCTTTGTTTTAATTTTAATAAATTACTGTAATTTGCTCACTTCATACACTTGTTTTTGCTTGTAATGTTCTCTCGATTTAAATAGCAATTACAATTAAAATTACATTGTTCGTGTTATATATAAGTGTAGGTACCTACCTTAGAAAATACCTAAAAGCGAACACTATAAGAGTGTTCGCTTTTAGGTATTTTCTAGGGAATTTCAGAACTTCCACATATTCCAAAAATTTGCACCATTGAACTCTGTGTTTTACGATGTCAAAGTCAAGTCAAAGTCAAATAATTCTTTATTCAAATTGGAATAGCAACAAACTCTTTTGAATCGTCTAGATATGAAAACTACTTCCGGTTCGAACCCTACACCGCTGACCCAAGAAGAACCGGTAAGAAACTTGGCGGGAATAATTTTTTCAAACAATGATGGTACATCTTACAACTAACATGCATTAAAAAAAACATAAAATTGATTTTAAACAAATTGAAATATAATAATAATAACAAGAGATGTAAAGTCTCTAAAAGTCACAACATTTATAAGTAATAATTTATAGAGAAGTAAGGTTTCTCTCCGAATAGGTATATAATAATAACATTATATAATGCACGTTTGGAGATGTACAAGGTCTCCAAGCGTAAATTATCGTAATTGGATGTCATGACTTTAACAAACTAATAATTAAATCCTAAATTACTCCCACGGTGTTTTATCATTCATGTAGTCTTGTGTACTATAATAAGCTTTAGATATAAGTTTACGCTTTACAAAATTCTTAAATTTGTTGACTGAAAATTCAGTAACATTTACTGGAAGTTTATTATAAAATCTTACACAATTACCCATGAATGATTTCCTAATTTTATGGAGCCGAGTGGCGGGTACTGCGAGCTTATGTTTGTTTCTAGTATTAATATTATGTATGTCACAATTTTTCCTAAAATGTGTAAAAGTAAAATGATGTAAAAGTTTCATGAGCAAATAGAAAGTATCCGCGAATATTATTAGTGGTCTCACCACGAGCTACTAAAGGTGCATGCAGACCAAAAGAGCATTCGCTGTTCTATCCCCCTACTCTACGAAATTCGATCATTACACGAAACGTGATTCGTTGATTTCGTAGAGAGGGGGATAGAACAGCGAATGCTCTTTTATGTCTGCATGCACCTTAAGCTTTGGACTATGGGCTATAGACACGATCAAAATATTCGCACTCCCGTGTAAATAAAAGAGACACGACGATACTCGCCCAGTTATCAGCTATCACCGCCGGGCGAGTATTCCCGTGTCTCTTTTTTTTACATGGGAGTGCATATCTTTTGTTCGTGTTCATAGCTTAGTAGCTCGCGGTGAGTTTGCCTTAGGCATAACTGCAAAGTTCACATCATTCGTTACTTTCATTTGAATCCCGACCCGCTGACCCGTTGCCCTACCATGAGCTGCCACTGTGTTATTAAAGGTCTTCGCACACTATAACAACTCCACGCCAACGCGGCAGCAACTCTACTCACACTCACGATGAGTAGTCAACTAGTTGATCCACCCAATGGTTACCAGTGGACAACGCGGTGTCAACGAGTGGGCAATGAAAATGGTTGCTCGATACACGTCAGTCGCAAACGCATAGTCGTTGCGTGGACAACGTGTGGTCGTTGCGTGACAAACGACCTTTAGTATACGATGTGTAGCCCAAACGTCGTAGACTACTTCAATATTATTTTTTGAAATAAACCTTGAACATATGACACAGGGCTTAAATTTCAATTATTAGACTTGAGTCGAGTGGGTGTGGAGTTGATATAGTGTGCAAAGACCTTAACGCGGACTCACTTTTTATCCGGCTCGCTCGCGCCAATACGCGAGAACGAGCGGGATGGGTAGAAATAAAGTCCGCGTTAATAACACAGCGGCAACTCATGGTAAGCACACTGTTGTAGCCATAATAACGTAGAATCCGTGCACCGGAGATACTTATTCGATTACTGGGTCACTGCGCATGTGGAATCTTGTGAATATACATTAAGATCAATGCTAAGACTGGCATATTGTATGGCCATCATACGGGTGAATTTGATAAGTTAATAAAAATAATACCAGTTAAAGCAAATAATATTCTTCAAAATACATGTGAATAGGGCCGAAAAGGGCGTAAATGACGGGGACAGCCGAACTTTCACGCCTATTTTAATTCGTAATATATTATTTTTATGCACTTATGTTGTTTGTAATCAGAAACATCGTTTCCACAATTTAAGTTTATCAAAAGCATATATATTACTGAAATAGTATATGTATTTGATTATTTTATGAAAATTGAATTCCTTTTATTTCTTGGGGGCTAAAAGTACTTTTTATTTTAAAACTGGATATAACCATTTTAATCTACGTGACATTTTGCAACTTTTTGATCCGGTTCCAAACTGAATATCGAGTAAATATTTTCGCTCATACAACGACGCTTCACCCTAATTATAGGTGTATGAAATGAACACAATATTTACACAGAAATGAAAGAGAACCTGTAGACACTTAGACACTGTCTATGTCTAGCTTTGATCTTACTTGGTATTAACAAAATTGTATTGTTTTTGTATAACATCAACATTTTTTGGTACTCAAAAAGAGTATTATATTCCGAAACAAAAGAAAATATTTTAATTAAAATTTGAACGTACGTAACGCTTCGGCTAGACAAAAGAAACTTTGGTTAACTAAAGCTCGAAATCTACGCAAAACCATTATGGTAAATGTTTTTCTCTTGTAATTTAGTAAAAAAAAATAAACTTAATTAAATTAAATAAAATAAGACCTCCTTTTCTAAGATTATTTTAGATGGCAGAAATACGTAAAGTGTAGATCAAAACGTTTTCAATTTGGTACAGTTCCTTACTCAACATAAGGGATCTTACAAATCTTACAATAGACCGTAGCACGTTTTACTGCTTAACAGTGGGTGGCATTTTTTTACACCTTTAATTTCACATTAATTATACGTAAGTCAATTCATATTTAGTTTATCTTTAAATTGTTAAAGATTCAACTTCATCCATATTATTATTCAAATACTATTTATAAGCCACAAACAAATAGCATCATCCATCAAAACAAAACGCCATGAAATAGGCTTAAAGTTGCGCCACGAAAAACTCCAACACTTGCATTTTGTTTATTTTAAGGAGAGCAGTAAATGGAGCCAAAAAATCTTCGGCTAGGAGCCAAGGAGAAAGTTAGCACAAATAAATGTGTTTGTACTGCTAATGGGCTAAAACATTACCTTCGGGGAACTGCAGCTGGCTTAACTTTTTAATCTTCTTTAGCTGTATTCCTATTTATTAGGTAACGGCGAATGTAGATATAAATGCCCCAAAAAGCTAAAAGGGATTACAAATAAAAGTAAAGTACAATAACATTCAGAGTAATTTGTAAAGTTATTATCCGACTAATGAACTACGGCTCGCGACTTTGTCGTGTGGTGACGGCATTAAGAATATATTTGTCGCCAGCTCTACTCTTCTCACGGGTGTCGTAAGAGCCGACTAAGGGATTGAAGTGTCACAGACCATTTTTTGATAGAAGATTGATGATGGGCAGCAGCGTCATACTTGCCCAGCGTGGCGTTTATGGACATTTAACTCCTAATGCGTCTATGCGCATAGTTGATAGAAGAGGCCTACGTCCAACAGTGGACTGAGAGGCTGATGATGTGAACTAGCCATGCTTAATTTGGGTGAGAACTGTCTCACCGTCTACTATGGTAACTGAACCAGCTCAATACTGCAATTTACGTAATAGTTCTGTAGTATGATTTAATACAATCGAAGCTTAACCTATTGTATGCTTAAGAGCAAATCAGCTACATCACAATTTCACTTTTTTTTTAATTTAACCTTTTTTTTAAAATTTTGTAAAATTATGACGCTAACGTAAACGAATGATTACCACAATTATCTCTTAATTTTATAAGTATTAAAATAGATTGGTAAACAGGTATGTGGTGCAATGGTACAAAATGCTTCAGATTTACTTAGACAATCCAGTTCCATATTCAAAGCGCAATAGACACCGAAAGGTTAATCGAAAAAAAAACGAGAAATACGGAAGAAAATTCTGTAGATTTTTGTGGTAGAGAAGTATTCAGAAGGTCAGTTTCCAAAAAAAAATCAGTAATGTACTAAGCGCGCCAGAAAAAGAGTAATGTTTCAGTTTGAACTGGTTGAACGTGCACAATAAAGCATACCAGTATCATCTTTTATAAAGACGTATTGAAGTTGACAATTGAAAAACATAGATCAAAAATATAATAACTACTTAATTTGGTTGCAATGTGTAGTAGCCATGTCATGTATTGTAATTTCAACTAAAATATGCCAAAATAATTATATATGTAAATGTAATGAGAACTCAAAATTCAATTTCGTACTAGCTTGGATTAAAATAGGGCAATACAGTTACCTCCTCCTCTCCTAGTTTAGATTTATTTACTTCACGTGAAGTCACGGGTCGGCAGCGAGATTGTTTAATTCCGTACTATGTTGTGAATTATGAAAACGGATTGAAATATTACATGAGATTAAATTTACAATGTTTTAGAAGCTTTAGGTCATTTTGGGCTTCATGTTTACACCTAAGCAAATCATTTCTACATAAAGATGTTCAGTGGTGTTTATTTATAGTACGCAATAACAATTCAATCATTGAATCGTAAATAAGTTTATCGTACGTTTGCTTGGCAGAAAATAAATTGAAAATTTACAAATACAAAGGACTCATTTGAGCTCTGAAGAAATACATTAGGCCTGAAAACTATGAAGATAGACATGAGATTTTATCGATGATAATAATAGTTGTTACAGTTTAGTAACTACTGAAACGAACTACAAAATCGTAACGGCATTTTCAACCCACGTTTTCCAGGAAAAGCAATTTGCGGATAATAAATTGCTATAAATTTTCACACATAATTTACCGAACGTCAACAACTCATACAAAATCTGCCAAAACTTTCTGGCAATATAATTTGATACCGCGAAGTTGCGAACAAGGGGTTAGCATTGGAAGAGGGCAAAAAGTTCCGATGCCGTGACTATGCCAAACTAAGAATGTGCCGCTGGGGATGATTGTAGTGTGCTTGGCGTTGTGGAATTAAGGGGCTGAAATCGTCTCTTTTCAATAAATTCAAGTAAAAGGAGCTGAGAAAGGCGTTTAGCAGCTGTTTGATCACGCTATCATATGCGTAGGAAAAATTTAACGACTTTTTTGCCAAATAAAATTCTGTAAAAGATTAATGACACCTGGACACGTTTTGGTGCTTAGCTAAAAAGCCAATCATATGTCGATATGCAAAACAAGAAGTCATAAAATGTACGATACACATTTTCCATAGATTATAGAGTAGATATAAAGTACACTCGGCTAAGATCGGATGACCGCAATAACTACTAAAATGGTAGTATTGTTTCCTCACTGGCCATATTATGCATGACACCCCTTCACCCCGCCCCTCTCGCAAGTATACAGCAACCGCTCAGCCGCATCAGTCGTGATCGTGAGCTACGAACGTTTAAAAAAAAGTGTTTTTTTCGAGAATTTCGGTGATCCGATCTTTAACAGGAAGCTATGCACCTTCTACTCCTTACTTTGGCGTTAAAATTAGATACTAGTCCGATCTTAAGCCAAGAAGGTTTTTCGGTTAGCTGTCTTGAAATAGTACAAGTTTGAGTGTCGATTACTCCTAAGCTATTCGGCTGAGCGGCATCAAGTTTATATTGAAATATTGATTTCTTTTTTATCGCGCACATCACACATCTGTAGGTAAAAGTAAGTGAGCATCCTTTCAACTTACCGAAAAATAGTTCGGTCTTACCCGGCTGTACCTTATTGACTTTAATCGTTTGGCGTTTAGCTAAAAATGTTTAACTTGTAGTTTTAGTAGTGTTGTTACTTCAATAGAGTTAAAACACTGAATAATATCTTTGAGATTTAAAAAGAAACAAGATGATATAAAAAAGTGTTAACAAAATTCGAAGAAACGAAAACCGACAAAGAGAGGTCGAAAGCATCTTAACAGTAGGAAACGAGCTTTTTAGAGACTGATTTTTGTAATGATTGGCCGGATGCCGCTAATGAAAGAGGTATGCGGATGATGCAGACCTACAAATAATATCCGATTATAACGACCACATTCATTACCTGTGTGTGCTAAATAAGTAAAATCAACATTAGATTACTTGCGAACCAAGGCTATCAAAATAATGGTAATTATAAAAGGGTTTCCCTAGGCATTTTCAAATTGATATTTGTTGCGTTTATTCTGCTTGCTATAATGATTCCTAGATAGTTGATTTTAGAGGAGAGGATAAAGAAAATTGTATGCATAACAAATAAGTATGTACGTACACTTTTTATCAAAGCTGTAGCAACAGCCAAAGCAAGCGGAGAACCACTCACCAATTCAAATCGCATGCAGATTTTTAAACCAATTGACATATTGAAATGCATCACGGATCCGACTTTGAAGTCGAAATTTTATATTCCCTCTCTAACAACGAGCTAACACGAACGCTGTCATTCGATTTACTTTCCCAATAAGGCAAGCAAACTCCATATAGCAAAACATCTTCAGCAGAATTCTATCCTGTTCAAATAGAACGGCGTAAGTTTATATCTTTTATATTTGTACATACAACCTTCCTTACAAACAAGGCAGAAACCAGCCACGGATAACGTCTAGACATGGCCAAAACCATTTTACTTTTCTAATAGCTTGTATGACAAAGTCATAAAGCTGGTTTCAGGATATCCAGTTTCTTTCTTAAATGGTGGTATGTACGTGCTTTGCAAATCAAGTGTGTTCAAGAGCGCATGGGAGTTGTATGAAAAATCGACGCGAGGGTGACACAATAAGCGAAGGGGGTAGTAATCGGAAATGCGTAGAGCCCTAGCGGGCCGAAAGTGAGACCTACACCGCGGCGCTTTAAAACAAACACGTCTGTTGGAAAGCGTCAAGTGTATGTGTAGAAGCACCCGTACTCATACCTGGCTAGCTTGTAGCAAGTTATATATATTATAGAACAGGGTAGTCAGAGAGGTTTGCATGCAACGTTGATTGAGCGTGGAACAGGTAGCGAATTAGCTTTGCTGTATTGAATTTGTCCGAATCATCAAATAGGCATAAAAACCAAGGTGGTTGAAGAATAATATTACTACAATAATTGTCAAGTGAAAGTAGCAACAAATGAAGACGAAGAGAACGGAAACTTCAACTTATCGACTCACAAATGGAAACAAGAAGGCTATTTTCATAATATCCAACAGAAATTTCGTATCAAAACTGTCTGTTCCATCCAATCTTGGATACCAAACTTGGACTTCTATTAAATCAACAACCGCTAATACCCGATGGCAGGCTTTCTCCAATCTTACCATAAGAGGTGATCATTTATGATTATGATTGGTTTCGTAATTTTTAATTAAAATTTTACCGCACCGTGTATAAATGAACATATCGGTAATAAAGTGCTGATGTTTATCACAATGCTTTCTAAATATGGAAATAATAAACAACGAGCATAGTTATTAAAATACTCAACAGTGTCTACCTACATAGTCAAATGACTACGACATGTATTGCATTAATGTGTAACTGCAAACTTGTAAAAAAAAAACTGTAAAATTAGAATGCAGAGTAGTCCCTCTACCCCGGTACTAATTGAGACTACGAAAACCTGTCCTATAAACTTACACCCACCATCTTAATAGGAGTTTTTTCCAAATATGAATAAACAAACGACTCACATGATTTATTATATAAATATAGAAGCGTTATTTGCATGATCGATGTTAATTTCTCTTTCGAGCGTCGATCGATACGAGCCATCAATCTCATTGGCTGCACATAGAAAGCGGTTCCAAGTGGTTGGTTGTACTTGAATTAACCTCTTAAAGTTTGAGAGAAGTACAAATATGTTGAGTTGTCAACAGTTTCGAGAGTCCTAAAACGACTTACACGCATTCTAAAACTGTAAATCGTTCGTTAAATGTATTTTATGCTGAGTTTAATATTGACAACCATAGTAATTAGGATTGTACTTACTATTAGATTCATGTGAAATAATACGTCATGCTATATTTCTAACGTTTGGGTTAAAAAACAAGTACGGTATTAAGGTCGTTCATTCCAAAATGATGTAATCTAATGAGATTACAAAGTTTACCCTTTGAAAGGACATAAAAACGCCGCAACAGAACTTTCCGGTTACGCCTACGAAAGCCAAAATTTCACCCCAACCCAGAAAATGGATGCAGGAAAATTTTACACCCCACTTTAGGGCCGGTGTAAAGTCGCCCCCGTAACAGCTAATGAATTACCCTGTCAATAATGTCAAAGCAAACGCCAGCTGTCAATTTTGAAGTGCAGCGATTGGAGGGTAAACCGTGAAGCGTGTGAAGCTAAAAATAAGAGAATTCACGGAACTTGGAAGTTAACTGGATGTCTTAAAGCTTAAATTCGAGAAAGAAAAAGTATATGGCGTTATTTGATTATTTTGATTAATCACAAGTTGTAATGTGTCGATTGCGTGCGTTTAGTTTGACTAATGATTTGAGCGTACAAACGAACGAATTTTATTTAACCGAAAAAAATAGAAGTCGGTAAATAACTGTGACATTCATTAAATATTCGTTATAATCCGATGGGGTCATCTTTGACACCATTTTATATAGGTCGCTCGATGACACTTACTTGGATTAATACACCATTATTACTTACTAGTATTGTAACTATCGCAGCTACGATTTAATATTTTTTAATAATTTCAAATTATAAGTTTTTTTTCTTTTACTTGAAACATAATAAGAATAAAAATGTAACTTGAGTTTTCTGCGCTTAACTGAAGGGGATAGATACCCACAACCATCAATTTCGCTGATTTCTCAAAGGAACCCTTTATTTCAGACGAAGGAATAGAAACGTGGTTTTGTAATAGTTGATTATTCTATTCTTATGCACCCTCAGTTTCTTTTAAGCTAGTTTCTAGTTTCGTTATGAATTCGTATTCTGCAGAGTTATTATTTAACTTAAACTAATAATATTGAAATTCACTCGCAGTTTTATTTACACGTATGTTTCATGGATATGACGGGACAAACATTTTTTTAGGTTACTTGGTAATGACCACACAAATGCTGTAGCTACGTCAAATTATATTAAATAAGGTGCCACGTAGCCACGGTGCCAATCGCTCACGGTCAGTAGCGTAGCGCAGTTTTCTCTTGATCTCTCTTTTTTATTAGTGTGTCAAAGGCAGTTGCGTGTTATTCGCGACCTGAGCGTTAGGGATTATCATCTTGGCTACGCCATTTCCATTGATCCCAAATTTTAAATGGCATAACCTGATTAATCAAAGGCACTTTTACCCACGCTCCGGGTCTGCAAAGGATTTCATTGGCTATACAGAGTGGAAACGCTGCCAGTGTAATGGGAACTTTTGTTCGGTTCGGGGCAGTTTAGTTTAAATGTGTTGGCTTGACTATACTAGCATGAGGCAAAACACGAAGCCTTTTCCGGAGTAGGTATTTTATTGTTTTGTAGGAAATGATAATATCTGTTTTTGATCATGTCTGTACATATCTGACCAAGCCTGCGTTGCGAATTAAAAAATATCAAAGGCATATGTTATTTTTGCAGAAACATATAACGCATAGTTATTTTTCTATGCAATTTGGTCGCAGTTACCTAATGTCGTAAATTATGTGAATGATGTTTAGGCAATATTACCATTTGACGAATATTAGATAATGCCAAGTCTTTTATAACAAAACGTTCCGAAAAAAAGATATACCAAACACCACCAGATAATCAGATCAGATAGAACAATCTCCTAAATATTTTATCACAAGACCTGTACTTGTATGACCCTGGCTCAATCTCAAAAACTAAGCTCCTTAAGCAAGTGTAAACCGATTTGTCGTTCGAAGGACTTGGGGGTTGCCACATGTTGCTTGTCCACCCACATTTACATATCAAAGCGCGGGCCAACTCTCAATTACCAGGTAACATTCGATGCAATATACTCCTTTACCAAACCCAAGCAAACATTGAAGTTAATTGTACTGAAATAAAGTTTACTTGCGGTTTTGTTCGTAAAATTGGACTTTTGAAGTTTGCCTTTAATGTTTAAATTGGCTGCATGTCCTTTTGTTTTGATAAAATGAGTTGGAACTTTAAAGGAAACGTAAATTAAGGTAAACATATATTTTATAGATTAAAAGCAAAAAGTAAATTAAAATGTTTGATGTTTAATCGAAATTATGTATGTTTGCCCTGGAATCAAAAAATATTGAATAGCAAAATACGAATACCTACTAGGTAGGTATAGGTTTATTCTATAATCATATATTATGAAAATTATTGTTTTATTACGAAAATGAAGGCACTTTTTAAGCTGAATTAGCACCAAATTACCTACTTGAATTTAAGTTTTACGCCTCAGGGATATTATTTTCATAAAAATATTAATTAAAATATAAATATCATTTATTTTCCAAATATCAGTTATAAAAAGATACACATTTTGTACAAAAAACTAATACTATCTCCCTACCCTACCTACTCGTCCACAAGCCCTAATGTTGTTCTTGGCATTGTACCAAGAACACTCGCCGCATTGCCCCTTTGTATGGCCAGGCTGAGCCTTTGGGCAAAGAACGAGCCGGCTCGTAAGTCGCCAGACACACCAACAAGTTTTTTTGAAATTTCTTTCACAATTGTTTTAGTGTCTGACGACCACGGGCCAAAGGTTTCTACGGCTAGGGCCACAAAAATGTAATTGTCCTTTAAAAAGGCATATTTGCGGCACTTAGCTATTTGGGCTTCTTCAGCAGCCGACCCTGGCTTCCTGGCAGAACGCTGGACGTGGGACGGAGCCAGCGTATCCACACAGGTGGCATCCCACGTCAGGGGTCGTCCTAGAAACCAGGGCACAAGCGTACAGCCGTCGGGTCGTTTGCCATCCAAGCCAAATGGTTCCAAGGTCGATGGAATGTTAGCAGTGCCGAGAGCTCTGCGAATGAGATCATTTAGTGCCGCGTGTCTGTAGTTTCTACCGGCACTGGACTGACAATAAAGTCCATGGCGTCCAAAGGCGTCAACGTGGCTTCCACAGCGGCAGCAACGGTGCGGCTCACAGGTCCTTAAGCCTGCTATTAAAATATTGCTGGTATTAGATTATCAAGAACACCTAAATTAAATGAAAATTGTGCTAAAGGCGAATCAGTTGTCACCTACCAAATTTCAATACAAATAAGTATTCATATTTAAAAGATCATAAAAATTTCAAGAATCTAAATAAACATTTTGAAAGTCACTATAATGCAGCACAGAAGTTTAATCACGCAGATGGCACACACCTCAGAGAACACGTAAGGTAAAACGAAGTTACCTCAAGCGACGTGAAACGGTCAACAGGCTGAAGTTGGCTGCCCATGAATCAGTGCACACGACCGAGCATGTAGCCGCCTGGCACCGCGCCCAGTTAGTCTATTCTAGGCCTAAAACTTGGTAAATGTGATACGCAATTGATCGCCTTTTCGGCAGTTTCGAGGTAATCTACTGGATTAAATAGAGCCTGCAAAATAGGAAGGTGCTTTCTTCATAATTTGTAAACATAGTGGTTACCAGCTCAACTAAACTGTCTATCGGGTGTTAAAGGCGATTGCGTAGACCTAGAGCATGGGTTTGACAGCAATATTATGTTTTGCTATAGCCTGTTGGTGTAGGTTTTTAAATAAATGTTAATTTTAAGTTTTTCAGGCAGTTAAAACATTTATTGGCTAACCCACCAAATACAAAAACACTTGGATCTATCACTGAACGATATGACTTTAACCTACTTTATTTGATGATGATTTTTTTTATATTTATTTTCAAAACTACAATTTATTTGATTGTGTTAAAAAATTATGCCTACCAATATACCTCTACGATTCAATACATTGTGTATGAATATTTGCTGTCGAAAGCCGCACACGAGCCTTCTAAATTATTATTCATTATTGTAAAATTAGTAAGTCGTTTTCGCTCTTTAGCGCGTGAAAAAATTTAGCCTTAAATATAATTTTAATCTAATACTAAAAGTAAATACAGTATTAACAAATATTTTATTTATCATCACAAATACACCCACAGTCACATTATAAATATCTAGTGTAGTTGAACCAGTTGTATCTCGAAGGTAAATGCAGCGTAGCGGACCTGAATGGTGTAACTTAGCTAAGCACCTAAGTTTGACGCGTCTACATTACACAATAACGTTAATCTATAGTCACTGTATAGCGTTCATTTCACAAAACTTTGAGTTGGGTTTGCCAGTTTTGATTAAATTAACTAAAACACTTCAACCAAGACGAACTTTATTTTCAGAAGTTGTATATTATTTTTACAATCAGACTTTTAATATTCAAAAAAAAACTAATCAAAGCGTGGAAATAAATTAATCGAATAAAATATTTTATCAATAAGTATGACTTAGTATGTAATTGACAGAGCCTCATTGAATTTATAAACATACCTAATAACAGAAATACTATAACAACACAAATTCAGTATAGTAATGTGGTAAAAAAAAACAACGAATTAAAAAAAAAAGCGTCATGGTTACAAAAAAACCGGGATTTTTTTTTTATTTGAACTGGGCTTACATCATACAACGCTGAAAAATAAGTATGCCCATTGCCCATGGACAGATCGCACCTATTTTTGTTACAACTTATTATAACTTAGTAACAAAATGCATACCAAAATGTTTCATCAACCTGCAAAGCAATAATAAGTAATTTTCATATTATTAACACACTACTGTATTACTAAAGTCTACGCACAAATAGACATCTATTGAGAAACGTTTCCTGATTACGATTTCAACACAAGCTAACCTAAATGAATCCCTCAATTTGAGAACAAATTGTGTAAAGGATTAATCTCGCTTTCCTTCTAATCAGATTTAATTTATTCAATTAACAAATCTGCTGAAGATGATTTAATGGATTAAAGTGATTATAATATTTAAATTTATAATCCTCTAATCGAAAGATGAGATCTTTGACCGTGATAAAATGATACACTTTTGAATTGAACATTGTCTATTTAAATCAGAACTGTATTTAGAAATGCAGAAAAAAATATACGAGTAACGGGAATAAGGAAAACTAGAGGCCAACAAATAATTCATTTAAAGGTCGTTGATGTGTATTTATTGGGATATATTCGTGTTAAACTTTGAAACAGATAGGTAAAGAGAAGGTAAGTATTGTAAATTGACGTAATGTGCGGATAATGTTATTCGTGTAAAGGACGAAAGAAGAGCCTTTGTTCCCTACCAAAATAAAGAATGGTTACGCGCTGGAAAATAGCAAAGCTATTTTAGGTCCGTTTGGGTGAATTATTCCGGAGGGGCTCCTAAACTAACCAACTTCAGCCGAGTGTGTGTATTTCTTGGGAAAGTTCTCCTTCGTAATTTATTCGTTCCCTAAAGCAGTGCATCACCGAAGACTGCAGCCTGTGAGTGGGCGGCTCCCACCATTGTGACAAAATAATGTCTCCTACATAACCTTCTCGATCGAAAATTCACACCAAAAGCTATTTTATTACTTGAACAATAAACGCTGAAATGGCCTGACCAACCTCACCAGATGGTACGCCACGATAGCGCTGAATAATCAACGCTTAAAACGTCTGGAAAAGGAAGATACAGTAATGTAATATGAATAACAAAACGACAGAGATATACTTCTATTTGATTCTTATTATTTGCGACCAACAATGATGTATAAATTATAGAACGTGCAGTTAGTACAATAAATCTTGGAGCTGACACAGATAATATTGAGAGAGTAAGGATGGAAGTCGCGTAGCATGGGTTACGCTTAGGGTTACCAGACGTCAGAATTTTTCTTACACGTTTGGTATTTCAGTCTTTTAAGAGCGCGCTAGGAAATAGAAACTGCAGAACGTAACATAACGTTGAAATTTGAAAGAAGGTCATTAATATTTAGAGCCTTGAAGTAAAGTGGTTGTAGTGCACTAAGTGTAAAAGGGGAGTTTCGTTGAATAATTGATTAGCGAATTATTGTTTTAATAAAATAAAACCCAAATTAACCTTATACCCAAAACGGCAGTCACGTAACTAAATCATAATTTTAGAAACTAGTTAATTAACATCTGTATTGGCAAAGCGCCGCGGTATATAGGTTATAGTTTTAGGTAGTTCAACAGTAGGTAGTTTTTCCTAATTCCTTTATTTCAGAAATTGTATGTGGCAACCCTAGTTACGCTTCAATCTCTTTGGTAAGGGGCTTATCTTTGACTGAATAGGCAAATTCTGACAGCTCATATGAATTCGCTTTGATCGGATCTATCGCTTCTCGAAGACGGTTCGGATACTGTAACTTTTTGACAAATTGTGATGGAGTCACGTTGTTTCTGGATGATATCTTTGCGACGAGAAATATAATCTGACACGATCATATCGATCATGACAAAATATGGAGTTTTAAAATCAATAAGAACGCGTTTCAACGCTGTAAGAGGTTTGAAAAAAAAAACGATTCGGTGGCTAGCCAACTTAAATTACGACGAAACTGAAAGAATTATTCAAACTCGAAATAGCTGAATTTTTCTGGTGCTATAGTCATAAATCTGTAATTTTCATATTTTTTATTTTTAGTCTTAATGTTCATAGTGTGCACTTAGTTGTAAACAAAATAGCATTTACCAAACGTTTTGCTCTGTCAACCGGCTGAAGCTTCTTAGGCAAGTCTTCAAGTTTTTGGTCACCGCGATACAGGCACGGCTAGTGCGGTTACCAATGTTTATCCAATTGTCTTGTAATACTTTTTGTTTAATAAAGATTTTTTCATTTTCATTTACATTTTTGTACCATTCGGTGTCGAGACTCTAGGCTCGTGGGGTTCCAACGCTAGAAAACTATATAATGATTTAGCAAAAAGGCTCGTAGAGTGTACCGGGGATAAAAGGGCTGGCAGCTTCCTCGCTCAACGAATCAGCATAGCGATTCAGCGAGGGAATGCTGCCAGCGTTTTGGGCACTATGCCGAAGGGGGGAAATCTTTTTGATATTTAATTAAGTATTAGTTTTATATTTAGTTTAGTATGAAGTGTTTATTATTATTGATTTATTATTTCTTAGATTGTTTAAGGTTCTTATTTAATAAACTCCCAATTTTTTCAATAATTTATAATCCTTGCAATACTTTTTCTACAGACTTATGCAAAACTTATTTTATTTTTAGTAAATGAATTGGCAATACACACAGTGTTAATCATTATTGTGCAATTAATTTTAGATGAGAGAATATTTTTGAATAAACTCTCAATGTGATTTATTGTAGCATACACCTACAATTTTAAGAACAATTAAAATCAGTTACAACTTTAATATTAAAATTTTTCTACGAGAATTTTGAACCATTCATGCAATGCGAAGCACATATGTAATAAGTTTTCCTTTTCCTTTTTATTTATCCCGTCTCAGTTAACATGAAACATTCATTCGAATCTGTCGAAAGAAAAGTTCCGCGGACCCTGCAGGTCCAATTTTCCAGAAGACCGCCCGCACCAACTGATGCGGCCTGACGCGGCGACAGTCGCGATTAATTACTTGCCAACTCGGGCTTCGAGGCTCGAGTTACGAAGTTTTTGCGTATCGGCAAGGTGGTCGATGCGCTTTTGCCATTTAGGACACACGCTCTGATGCGCAGTTTTTTTTTTAATTTTTGGAGACTATAAAGGAAGAAATCGCGTGCTGCCTTTCCAAATTTGTGGATTTTTAATAAGTAAAAGTCTTTTCGAACGTCCTTATTGGCTTCGCTTCTCGAGTTACAGAGGTTTTACTTTTTGGCAAGATGGTCGATGGTTGAGCTTTTTAAGATTTAGAACATATATTCCAAAGGATGCTATTGCGTTTTACTCAAGGAAGAATTGTCTCTTCACTTGTTTGATAAACTTACACTTATTTTTGGGTAGAGCTTTAAAGACGTTCTCGAATAAAGATAAAAACTAACAGTTGACACGGTTACCGTACAGCTAAATTGCTAGGTAAATTAAATATATTGCTTTACATTGGTGTGATAGATAAAAAATATATTTTGATTGATGTTTAGAATTTTTATTGGAGTGGATATTGAGGATAACGAATTAGGTCAGATCTACATATGAAAATATGACAGAAGGTACGCTTGCGGTAAAGCATATAAGCTCACAGCAACAAACATTACCTGCGAAGTGAGAAAAAAAGTGCCGCACCAACACCTCTCCGTTGAAACAATAGTCGGAATTCGGATTAGACTCAGTGGTGACCGTGAGAAGCTCCCCAACCACAATGCTCGTGACGTATCCACAAACCGCAAAGAGTAGGTAATCTAATACACGAAGCTCAACGACACTGGCTTTCATGGCAAATCTCGTATTACACAACCAATTTTAACTTGCAGCTCTAAAAACTTCAACTATTCAACTATAAACTCCACTTGGCTGTAGTAAAGAAGCTACACGGCTTTTTGACGGCACTAGTATTGTGGCCATCGCTGCCCGTATTCATACACGTAGATTGCTTTTTTTTGTTCAAACGTGGTCGAACAAAAAATGTTGTATAAAACCGCACGCTGTAGGTGGCTATCGGGTACGGTGTAGTACTAATTCGCAAGAATTGAATCGGCCAAATTGAAAAATTGCATATTTTTACATTTTATCAAATTAAATAAACTGGTCATTTCCATGTGCTTGTTTCAGATATTGTATCTTTACCATTGTATGTTACTACTGCGTTCAATTAGTCTGATTCAAGTGTTATATATAACACTAATTAGACTATCTCATCTGTATCAATTGACAATAGAATAAACCAATGGAATATCAGAGCGTCATTACCAAACTCCGGTTTCGCGAGGGCATAAATGTACCGGGTCTAGGGATTCATTAAATATCGACTTAGTTTATCGATATCCATAAAAATATTTTTTAACCATCATTATCATAACTAAACTAATGGCTAAGTTGGAATAAGTTTAACCATGTGCAAACCTATTCATTCATACTTATCGCAACTATAAACAACCGATATCTGACATTGACTGTGTCGAGTCACTTTTGACAACCATTGAATCGTTGAATAATTCATCTAGTACCTACAACAATATTAATTCGCATTCCGATCAATTAAATCTACCTTTTTGTTTCTTAAGGCGGCTAAAAATGCCACGCAAGAAATAAGTATCCGGAAAAGAAATAGAACTGAGTCATTAAACAGAAATTCATCAAACTATAAATTGTTTGAATTTGCTCCAATTACTACAATTGACCTAGAAATGTCGTTTAGTTAGCTAAAATGGATATTATCACCCAGGCCACGAAGAATAAAGTGTGAAAATGTTGATTGTGTATTATGAAAATTATATCAAATATAGTTAATTCCTCAAAAAGTTTATTTTTGTGTACCTATATAGTTTCCTTCTTCATTCAAATTTTTGAAATTACACAACGGTTGTACGACATTTTTATCGATATCAAATAATAAAATTAGTTTAATGTGTCCTCGCACTATTAAACGTCAGTACAGATTTGCCCCCGCGAAACCGGTGTTTGGTCATTACCATCCATTTATTCTAATTAACGTATTCTCACCGCATATTCAGCACAGCCAACGTAAATGTTGTCGCTGTTATTAAAATGTGTTTCCACACTATTGAATAGAATTTGCCTCCGCAGAACGGCTCTTGTATCGCCATTTACATAATTAAGTTCTCGCCCGAAGAGCCTTTAGATGTTCGGTTAATAACTCCTTCTTGTTACATACATGAATATTCGATTGCTCATTCCGCTACTGAGATGATTTATTGAACTAGCTTAGATGTATGCTCACACCAGACCGGTTCACAGAAAAGTAATAGCCAGTTTGTTTATTTTAAGACAGGTAACATATTTCTCAACCGAATAAAGTGTTCGTGGAGCAAAAGCGCATGCGAATCACAATAAGATAAGATACTGAGAAAAGAGGATAAGGAAAATGTGAGGCAACTTGAAGAGTTAAACAACAAAAACCGTAGAGACGGCTATTATCTTTAGTACTATCAGTTACAAAATTGAATCGAATTTCGTCAATAATACAAGTAAATACGAAGATTTATGAGTTATAGTTCTTTTGACTAATGGAACTTTATTTACTAAAAATGCGTTTCTATAAGAGCTAATTTTGAAGCTAACCTTAAATTCTGAAGATTACAAGGCGCAGAAGTTGTAACAGCACCTGCGTAAGATAGCTATACATTGATATAACGAAACCACCGCTTTCAATCGACAAGGCCGTTCACAAGAAAAGCCGGGTTTGCTTTAATATGCACCTCACAATAGTAAGGGGCCGAGTTTTGAAGAGGTAAGTCCTTGTGGAGGTACTTTATCTCGCCACAAGTCTTGGAGGGTCGCAGAGGATGCGATTAAGTCTTAATCTTAAAAGCGCAGAAGTGGTCGGTCGGTCACTTGTGTTCAACTCTTTTCTTCACATGAACATCTTTCAACGAGGAATACTTGAAATACTCTTGTTTTCAATTATTTACCTAAATATCGATCCTATATATTTAAACACATGAACACCTTTTAAGTACACTTGAAAATTTAATTCAATGATTTACCTTAATAGCGGTCATGTACGTTCAAACCTAATAGTTAACTAATAGTCGATATCAAAAGGTTAGTTAATGAAATGATGAGCTTACGCAATACATCGGAAATTACACCCCGGCTAGTAGGTAGCTACTAAAGGTTCCCGGTATAAATTGCTAACGTCTCTAGATGAAATAATTCACCCAAGAGAACATTTAAAATATGGATATTTGGGAATGGTCAAGAGAACGGTAAGTTTAAATGGAATTTTCCGCGAGTGAAGGGTCGTAGAAAGAGGGTGCTACAGAATAGGTATATTAAATGCCCCGTTACTATTTTAATTAAAAAACAAAGCACCGCTGAAGACGATTACGGTATTTAAATAGAACGAATAAGCTTCTGCCGCGAAAGAATTTCTAGAGAATAAGGAAAAGTAAGAATATAATAACGCAATGCAAATAATAATGAAGAAAATAAAAACTTGACATTTCATTTGGAACCAAAGAGTGCAGTCCCGGACTCATTAAGGCAAACAAGGCGGAAGCCGACTTACTCCAATTTGCAATAGTCTTAGTTCACGATAAATTTTAATGAACCCGTTAGAAACGCAGTCCGAGTATTGTCGGCCGTGCAATAAATATTGCTTTCAACTGGGCTTCTTGAACCAGAATAATTAAGGAGATAAGCCACGATAAACTGGCAAATTTAACTTTAGGCACGACTTCCGACGTTGTAATACTAATACTTTAAACTGAAATGATTTTACGCAGCAATAAATACTCGACTCTTTGGATCCTGAATCAAAGACATAAATTATCAAAGACTTATGAAAGAGATAAAACGGATAAAGTTAGAAAATACGGGCACTATGATTAAATTTGCTTGTGTATTTAGGCTACAAAGTTCGCGCTGAGGCAATATTTACACATCGTTACGTTTACCTTTACTACTATTTACTTGGCAAATTGTTCTATTGCTAATTTGGTCCTGAGTATTATTGGTCTGATTATCATTTGCATTTAAAGCTACCAATATTGCGTTGTCTTGTTAATGTTCTAGATTTAAATTTACGAACGCTTGTAATTATAATAGACGTTGGGCAATTTATGGGTATCGTTGTGGTATTGGTGGTTGCACGGGCGCATTTGACATGATAGAAAGCTGGCATTGACAGGGATTTATTGGCAGGTTTTGCCAGGGAACCGAGGGCTTTGTTAGTTAGCATTGCGCTTGCACAACGCCTTGTCAATTTGTTGGAAATCTTTTGAAAAATGCCTGTTTTATTACAGATTCAATTTAATTTCACGTAATTGATCGATGCATTTTAATTATTACTAAGTACATTGTTACATTATTTGGTTCACATGAAAATCAGAAGTTTCTTTCTACTAAGCATAACGTTTTCGTCAACATTGTCAGGCTAACGAAGCTCAGCCTACCCAGCACAAACAAAAAAGGTACAGTTACAATATATCCGTACCGGCGAAGCGCAAAATTGAAATGGTCCAATTTGCATAGTTATTATAAACACGAGTTGGGCAATTCACGAGAGACAGAGACAGATGCCGTTAACACTTGGACAAAAAGAGAACAATGTCCGACCCCTATGACAGGCGTGAAACCACGTTAATTTGATCTATATCGCTACAATGCTTGATTCAGAGGTTGATGAAGTAGAGAGGCCATCCTCTGCTGGATAGTATTATAGTATGATCGATTACGAAAATAATTGCGTTGATTAACAATTGTAATTTTAAATCCAGGTCCAAATTAACCTCGTTCAATTACGAGCGCTTTCAGGTTAGCCATTAATTGATTATTACTGCTTCTGAAGCTTCTGTGCTTTCGTTCTATTCTAATGACTTCATAGCAGAAATTGCAACTGATTACGTCATCATAATATTGATTCGATTAATACAAGCCCAGTTATGTAGCTACAAATACCTAAATTAAATAACATTTGTATATACAGTTTATAAAAACTGAATCACATTTTGAATACCTCTTATTTTCTCAAAACTCTATTGATCAAATCGGATCGAGAAATCACACCAAAACTAAGTGCCCCAATTCCTTCTTTTATCATTTCCCTGTCACCAAATGTATTTTCAACTGCACCATAATTATTATGTCGTTGACATTTGCACTTGGTAGAGAGACAAAACATAAACTAGCCAAGCTATGCCTCATCACTTTTCATCATACCTGTCAAGTATATTTAGTTAATAGTTTCAAAAATCGATATATTCACGCCTCTGGCATCCGCTGTCGTTCTAAATACAATTCTGTCATCCCCAGAATGCAGTCAAGGCCGTTTTATTTCTCGCCGAACGGGAAGATAAATAAGCACGTATGCAAGGGATTCGTTAAAAGGCGGTCCCGTCACATTGTTTATTCAGACCATCGTCGGTGGGACGTAATCCGGATCGATTGCTCCGGAATTCGCTCCAGTTAGGCTAGGAGCTCATTCGCGAAAGATAAATTTTGCTAGATATTCAGTAACCTTTAACTGAGGTCAATTACTACGTGGACATGGTGTTAATATATATAAACATCACCAGGCAGACCTCACCTAAGATGGTAGGATGAACTGGACTCCTTCAAGGAATAACTAAATAGAGCGCTGGGCAATGGAGGTGCGTGGAGAAATTGGAGGAGGCCTTTTTCCAGCAATGATAAAACGTACGACTTCCCCGTAGTAGAATATATCCTCAATCCTCATACTAATTTTAGCCCAAAGGTTCTTGTAGAACCACGCAAAAATGCCGCGGAAAATGTAGGTTAAAAAAGCTGAATATAATATTGAGTTCAATTTGAGATTTTTTTTAATAATTTAGGAGGATGATTGATGATTTAGATTTCAGAAAATATACCATTTTCTTCCTCATCGTGAGCAGTCCGACTATTAGAGTCCGACTATCAAATATTATAAATCCGTGAAGACTAAAACAATTTGTCATTTTATGTTGTATTGTCAGTGTATCTCAATTTGCAGACTTCGTTAGTTCCCTAAATAAGATTGAGGCTAATAAGACCGATCAAATGACCCAATCAGATTCATAAATGCGATCATGCGATAGGCTCTTCAAAGACTGCCGACCCATACTTTAACACTCTGGTAATACGAATACTTGCAATTTCTTTACGTTTAGCTCTTAGCCTAGCCAACCTTTGAGGTACCGTCACGCGTATCTGAGAGATAAAGCGGGTTCTGTTTATAGCCTCAGGAGGGTTTTGTAGTATTGGAGTTCCGTTAATGGGTTCTGTAATAAGGCTTAGCCTTTTTACGACGGGCGAGTCAGCAAAGGGCTCGTTTTGGGAGTCAAATGAGAAGTTTGACACGGGGTCGAATCAGTATATCATCTTTGTTATACTACTAGATCATCATCATCATCAGCCTATGACAGTCCACTGCTGGACGTAGGCCTCTCGTATTAACTATGCGTATAGACGCATTAGGAGGTGCTGCCCATCATCAATCTTTTATCTAATAATGTTCAGTGACACTTTAATCCCTTAGTCGACTCTTACGACACCCGCAGGAGGAGGTACTGGTGACAAATGTATTCTTACTGCCGTCACCACACCACCGTACTACTAGATACATAGAGACAATTAAACTGAACCACTTGGAACCCCAGGTTAATCTATAGGTGAGCATTTCTAAAAAAGTTTGTACATTTGGATCACGTCTTCGATATCGATAAAAATTGGTAGGTAGAGTCAATGATGCTGAGTAAGATCCACCAATTTCCCAAAATGTCTTAAAATGTTCGTTATTTTGTTAAATAGTAAGAGATTTATTAGATTCTATATTATTTATGTCACTTTGATGTAGTTATTGAGCTACAATTCCAATCATTGGTCGTTTATACTTCATTTTTATAGAAGTTGCGAACAATGTAAACAAACCTGGAAAATGTGTTGAATTGCTAAATTTATGCGTTATTTAACCCTTACCAATAGAATAAATAAATACATGAATAAATCAAACAATACATTCCCGATAAAATATAAAAAGTAGATAAACAATAAAATTGGTATTGGTTGTTTTATTTTCAATAGATTATCCAAAAGCATATCCATAATCTAGTGCTATTTTATCATTTTCAAATGATAAAATAGCACTAGATTATGGATATTCTATATAAACTAAGTTCGAAATTTCTATATAAACTAAGTATAACCACATATGCACACAACTATCTTTATTTATTTAAATAAATTAGTTCTTAACAACTGTCGTGTTTTGTGATAATATCTCACCATGTCATCTCATCATAAAGTTGCATTATAAGAGCCATCATACTACATTATTTACTTATTAGACTTTATGGTGTACGAGTAGGTCTTCATATAAATAATCTATCAATTCCAAAAATAGAAGTAGATCATTTAACGAATGTACTTGCAAGTATTAATATAGCAATAAACTGACTTAATACAGAATTTCCGGAATACCATTAATATTTTAGTAGCACTGTCTATCTTAACACATTCACTGTCAACCCCACCTTTTTTGTATGAAGATTAACGCATATGTGCGTTGGTGTCAGTGTATGCGTTAACCATTTTACTACATACATACCTACAGCTTCTATAAGAATCGCCACACCTGAATAAATTATTCAAAAATATCCAATTACGTATTCAAAAAAGCAGCGCAGATGATATATAAGTACTGTTTGCCTATAAACGGTCTCTCAAATACAAAATTGTCACGATTCAAGTAGCGTTAGATCTTACAAAAATAAATCAGACGCGATAATGATCTTCAGCTGTCACAAAGTCACAAAAAATTATACACACTGTCGACGTTTGTTTCCATTTGCCTAATGTTCGTGGACAATGATGGATCTGCTGTGTTGACCTTTGAGAATCCGCGGGAGAAAAGGTTAGAGGTCTGGCAGAAGATATAATACTTTTAATATTACATGCTTACATATTAAATGCAGTCAACCAACTATAACTCAAGGCCACTCGAGAACTACATAATTATATCAAAGTGACACTCTAAATCAAATTGTAGGGAATGTTTTACTTCATGACACTGTTGGCTCCGTCGTTAATAAAAATTGCGAACACTTTAAACAAACCCTTGAATGGAATATCTACATTCTAGCACTTTGACACTTATTAAATGGATTAAATTAAAGATATAGTAATAATTCATTAGCTGGCACAAGTATTCGCTACTGACTACTTTTGACAGTGATTTTAAGTGAAGCGAATGTGGTACAATTTGAAACAGGTTTATGTTTAAATATCAATACTCCTCTTGTAAATGTAAATCGCTAATGTGTGATACGTATATAGGTATTGTATATTCATGTAAGTACTTCGTTAAATTGTAGATAATTAAGGGTTCAAGGCAACCAAGTGAAAGAAAAAGTTGTCGACTAATGAATAGAATGATGGATGGTTTAACATTTACCAATGTTAAAGCAGAAGTTGTTACATAGTTTGAAGATTAAACGCTACACTCAAATTCAGTTTTACATACTATTGAATATAAGCAGAAGGCCGAGTGTAGGTAATAACTTATAAAAAACGTCTCGATCGCTTTTACTTTTTCATCGTCATTTATGTATGAAATTGACGATGAAAACGTAAACGCGTTCGAGACGTTTTTTATAAGTTATTACCTACACTCGGCCTTCTGGTCAATCAAAATCATGTTTACTTACAATTGAAATTCATTTCATCAACTTCCAAATAACAATGGATTCCCCTGGTAGGTCGTTGCTTTTACAAGCACGGTGATTGAAATAGATGCTTACCTGTAAAAACAAAAACACAACGTTATTATAATAGTCACAATAAACAGCACGTGTGTAATTTGGGTCGCAACCCTAAGGATAGTGCTATCTAACAAAGGCACAAGCCACACTAATTTGAACCTTAAATATATAGCAATACAGCGCTCATATACCACAAAGACCTTAAGTGGAGTGGCACTATCTAGCATCAAGCTTTACACGAATTTGAATTCTATTTTTAAAACCATAAGGCCTGAAAAGTTAATAGTGTGCAAATAGAGGGGTCGGTATCAGTAGACATGTAGAGATATTTTGAAGTTATGTGTATTGAACATGCGTGCTCCTGGTGTAGCCAGATGCTAGATTAGGATAGTGACATATTTCCGACGTGTCAAAATGTTTTCGTGTTATCGGGAAGATAAAAAAACATAATTTGCATTGAGGCAACTGTCCTTTTTTAACCGACTTCAAAAAGGAGGAGGTTTACAATTCGTCGAAATCTTTTTTTTTTTTATGTATGTTCCCCGATTACACGAAGACGCGTGGACCGATTTGAAAAATTCTTTTTTTGTTTGAAAGGGTATACCTTCTAGTTGGTCCCATTGTCACCGAATTCAGATCTGATGATGGGATCCTGGAGAAATCGAGGGAACTCTTCAAATGTTGTAGGCACACATGACATTTTTCATTTATTTTCGAAGATTAATCAAGTATTTGCGTCTAGTCATGAAAGTTTTAAGTTGGTGATCTGATGATGGAAGGTACAACTCCTTAGCAATTAGGAGTTGGGGGATAATTCTTTAAGTATAACATATTTTGTGTATTTTGGAAGCTATTTGAGTATTTGCCTTTAGGTGGTCATCCTTTCATGTTGGTGAGCTGATGATGAAAGGGTACAACTCCTTAGAGATCCCTGGAGTTGGGGGACAATTCTTTAAATATAACATATTTCATGTATTTTGGAAGCTATTCGATTATTTGCGTTTAGGTTGTCATCCTTTCATGTCGGTGAGCTGATGATGGAAGGTACAACTCTTTAGAGATTAGGAGTTGGGGGGTAATTCTTTAAATATAACATAGTTCATGTATTTTGGAAGCCATTCGAGTATTTGCATTTAGGTGGTCCTAGTCTCATGTTGGTGAGCTGATGACGAAAGGTATAACTCCTTAACGATTAGGAGTTGGAGGATAATTCTTTGAATATAACAACTGTCATACATTTTCGAGATCTATTCAAGTGTTTGCTTAGTAGTTATGACATGTTGGTTAGCGGTTAGTGATTCTTTAAATAATATAGGCATGCTAAGGCTATTACCTATAATCTTTGAAGTTATTCATACCTGCTGATGATACAATGTATATATCCTTGATAATGGGATAATTCTTTGAATATTTAAGTTATCCCATTCAGGTTTTCTGGCTTATAACAGTACAGTACATTCTAATTATAAGTATTTAGAGCATACTAAATAACGATTTTACACTACTAAAAAGCAAAAAATAAAATATTTTAAAATAAAAATAAAACCGCCTTCAAAAATTCGCCTGAGCTAAAAAGTAAAAAATAATTTTAGTCTTAGGATTTCCTACCCAGACCTTTAAACCTTTTACCCTATTCATTGAAATAATATATTATGGCTAGGTATTCTACAGATTTCTTAGAAGTCGGTGCCAAGCCAAATATGTTCACTTCGGGAGTATATGACTGTATTTGATAGAGCTTTGTAACTTACTGTCACTCTGGTTATGCTTTCATCAAAATGACTGAGGTACTTAGATCATTCTGTTGATAAAAACATAATCGAAGTGACAGTAAGGTACAAAGCTCTATCTAATATATACCTATAAACGTATTTGGCTTGGCACCCACTTCTAAGAAATCTGTAGGATACCTAGCCATAATATTTTATTTCAATGAATAGGGTAAAAGGTTTAAAGGTCTGGGTAGGAAATCCTAAGAAGTAGGAACTAAAATTATTTTTTACTTTTTAGCTCAGGCGAATTTTTGAAGGCGGTTTTATTTTTATTTTAAAATATTTTATTGTTTGTTACGTTAAATTATGTGCAGTCGAGGAATTTAATTTCCTACCCATTTCGTACCTTGTCAGTGTCACAGTGACAATCAATATGAAAACTGCTAGCACTGTCATATTATAGCTACTATGACAAGGTACGATATGGGTAGGAAATTAAATTCCTCGACCGTACCACGAATAGGTATGGGTTTAAAATTAAAAAAAGGTAAATGTAGTAATTTCGCATACAGAAGAAACCTCAAACATGGTAATAACAGCGCATAATAATTTGCATGTCAAACGTGAAAATGTCGATAATTTAATACCATAAATTTCTGAATTAATAGCTGTTATATTTACTTGACATTCAAAGAATAACTTACATATATTAAACACAGTAAACATAAATGAATTCGCGGAACATAATTAAGCAATAAGCGCCAACGCAACATTATAAATGGCCAGCGCAAAGTATCCAGTTACCTATTAAAATATTGACATAGAAAGATGGCTGCCATTTGGAAAAACGGAAATTATTTACGCGTCTACCTATAACGAGAATTACTTATTATCTTTCACTTGTTTTATTTTAGTAAAAACGAAGGTTGGCTGAGTCGATCCCATTGCTTTTGCTGAACGATTCGTTTGGTGCCTTAATGTAGCCATGATTTTTACTTAAACTGGGCCACACTGGATACTAATTGACAAAAAGTATTGTTACTTAAACTTAGCCCAAATTGCACAATCTCGGGTTAGGCGACTAAACGCCAATAATGGATTGATTTAACCCCTTGTTAGTTGGTTGAGCTGAGATGGTACAAGTAGGGCTGCGTCTTTCAAAAATAAGGCTAAAAAGGCTAAAACCACGCTTATTGCTCAAAAACAATATAGATTACATTTCATATAAATTCATCTAAATTGGCAAAATCTCAAGAATCTAACATCCTTGATTGGCTCTTACTTTACGATACTACATATAACGAATAAGTATTAGAGAGTCTATTTTAGCACCTGCCATTAAACACATTGAAAAGTGCCTAATAATACCACTGACTCTCATTCTAAATATGAACAAACATCCGTATTCAATGCAACCCAAATAATCTGACATCACAACACAACGCCGACACGATGATAATAGACTTTCCAAACTGTCGATAAACATAAACAAAATCACCACATCGATGTTGAAGAATCAGTAATATTCGAACATCTACTAGGGAGACCATTCGAATGCGCGCGATATCCCGATATCAGAATTAAGTTCATCTTTTCGGCCGGTCGTAGAGATTGGCTATGGTAGGGTATTATCGCTTAGTGAATGAGGTACGACGCGGATGTAGTAATACCTCAACTGGATGTGTATGTGTAAAGCCACATTTCCTATAATTACATCTACGAGTATTTACTTCAATCAAGAAGCACAAAATGAAAATCACTAAACCTTGTAATCCGTACTCTTATGATTACACTATTTTACTTTACAGAAGCGGACATCACTTTGCATGGTCTTTTAGATAGTACATAGGCGCACTTGCTATGCCTTAGGTATTTGAATAATAGGATATTTGGGACCAAGTGCAATGTGAAATTTTTTTCTCGTGTAACAACAGCGGGCGGAAGAGAGTCCTTATTTGTTATACTAGTTAATATGTTGATACACATTCCAGTTTACACTTACAATTTAACACTCCAAACAATAACAACCAACAGGTGGGTCGTAGTAATACAGTAAATGCTGTTTTTTAACCGCATCCTGCAACCAATGAATGTTAATGAGCAGGTAAACTAGGTAAAGTTCAACCGGAACGTGCTATTGAGCACGGCCGTGGTATTATCACCTCCTTGTTAAATTTACTGCGCGTTCGGAAACGACCTAACTAATAAAACTTATATTACAACTAGACCGCAAGTCCTCTTCGAACTTTCACACAAACATTTACCTGTCACTTTGTCCCCTTTAGTAAATTTCCGGGAAAAGTTATGCCTTTTTATGGGTTTCAAACTATCAAGTGCAAGATTTGATCTAAATCGATGCAAACATTTTAGGGTGTATATGGCAGTGCCAAACGCTATTGGAGAACTCCTAGTTTTGATAGTTTTTATTACAGACGTGAGCTTATACACTGAGGTTAGTTTACGATTCGTCTAAGAATATTGTAAAAGATTTTAGATCGATATTATTCTGCACAACGTGTTTGGTGATTAAACCATGAATTATAAGCACAAAATCAACCTATCCCTTACTAGCAACGAGCAATTTTTTTACTTAATCTAGATAAATCTTTACCAACATTTCCAGCAAAGATGAACTAGATAAACTTGCAGCCAGTTTCAGCATAAGTAATGTTGGAAAAATAAATGCGGCATAAATAACCGAACAAACTACACCCTTTCGTACCTTAAAAATACAAGGAAGACCGCGTAAGCCCCATTGGGACGCTATCAACAGTATCAACCTATAGCATACGTTTCGACCTCAGGACATAACACATCTATGAATTCAACTTCCCTGGCCGCTTTTTACTCCGTTTCTTGCGATAGTCAACTGTTTTGCAATTCAAACGCTCCCAGGGTGACTCGGGATGCGAATGTCAGGAATACAGAATCAGATGATGATCATGTTGTGTTGTGCGGTTGTATTATATTTTCGTTAGGTGTTGTAACGTTTCATTTACTGAAGGGAGAATTTGTTGTAGGGAATAAAGGCGGCAAAGAAATCGTTTAACTAAGATAGTTGACGTTGATTTTGTCGAGCTTGAAATGGAAGTACTAAAGAAATGAGACAAGGAAAAGCCACGTCAAGAAAAAGTTTGATAATCATCTTACAATG